>CAODLS010164761.1:0-10898 GCA_948243855.1 Flueggea neowawraea | reverse complement strand
TCGAGAATTAGGGGTAAGGACATCTCCAAGACATCTTTTTGGACTAGGTATGGTCACTATAAGTTCTTAGTGATGTCATTTGGATTGATTAATGCACTAGGGCATTCATGGATTTGATGAATAGGGTGTTTAGACCGTACTTTGATCGGTTTGTTATTGTCTTCATCGAGAAAATCTTGGTGTACTCGAAGAATAGGGATGAGCATGAGGACCACTTGAGGTCAGTCTTACAGACTTTGTGAGAGCATCAACTATATGCAAAGTTCTCGAAGTGCGAGTTTTGGCTTGATCAAGTGGAATTTCTAGGACACGTGGTATCTAAGGATGGGATCATGGTAGATACAAAGAAGGTAGAGGCAGTACTCTATTGGGAGAGGCCTAAGACCATTATTGAGATTTAGAGTTTCTTTGGCATGATCAGGTACTATAAGAGGTTTATCCAGAATTTTCTAGGATCGCAGCTCCTATGACTCGGTTGACGCAAAAAAGGGAGTCAAATTTGTTTGGTTTGATAAATGTGAGGATAGTTTCCAAAAGTTGAAAAGGTGTTTGAGTAGTGCACCAGTGTTGGCTTTGACATCAGGTTCTAGAGGCTTTGCATTGTACTTTGATTCCTCTCGAGGGTTGGATTAGGTTGTGTGTTAATTCAGCATGGCAAGGTGATTGCTTACGCCTCGAGACAGCTTAAGAGGCATGAGCAAAATTATCCGACACAAGACTTAGAGTTGGCAGCAATTGTGTTCGCACTCAATATCTAGAGGCATTACCTGTACGGAGAGACATTTGAAATCTTTATAGATCATAAGAGTTTAAAGTACATTTTTGGGCAGCGAGACCTGAACTTAAGGCAAAGATGTTGGCAGGAGTTGCTGAAGGATAATGATTGCACCATATCATATCAAACGTCGTGGCCAATGCTCTAAGTAGGAGTCGATGGGGAGTTCAGCTCACATCGCAGTTGAGAGGCGACCAGCAATGTCGAACTGGTAAAGATTGATAGAGGATGGAGTTGAGTTATAGTTGAAGATTATGGGGCTTTGCTTGGTCATATTAAGGCAATGCATGTATTGTTGGATCAGATCTGAAAGGCTCAGAAGAAGGATTCTGATATGCAGAGTTTGATTGAGAATGTTAGATCATCTGGTGTATCTGGATTCAATGTTGATGACTCTAGAGTTCTTTGGTTTGGATTGAGGTTATGCGTACCATTTTCTAGTGGCTTGCATAAGGAGATTATGACCGAGGATCACAACTCTACATATTCGGTACATCCAGGGTTCATTAAGATGTATCAGGATCTTTGATAGTCCTATTGGTGGCCAGGGATGAAGAAGGATATAGCAGAGTTTGTTAGCTGGTGTTTGACCTTTCAGTAGGTTAATTTTGAGCACCAGTATCCTTCTAAGTTGATGCAGCAGTTACCCATTCGGGAGTGGAAGTGTGATCACATCACAATGCATTTTATTGTTAGGTTGTCGAGGACATCTTCTGGATATGACTCCATTTGGGTGATCGTGGACCAATTGACAAAATCGGCACATTTCTTGCCTGTCAAGACGACATATGGAGCAACACAATTGGCAAAATTATACATCAATTGGATTGCATGTCTACATTGTGTGCCAGTCTCTATAGTGTCTGACAGAGGACCTCAGTTTACTTCACAGTTTTGGCATAAACTGCAGGAGGAGTTAGGTAATCGATTGGATTTTAGTACTATTTTTCATCTGTAGACCAATGGTTAATCCGAGTGTACAATTCAAAATTTGAAGATATGTTGAGAGCATGCGATGTGGATTTTGATTGGAGTTGGGATTTCCATTTTCCATTGGTAGAGTTTGCATATAACAACTCCTACCATTTGAGTATCGAGATGCGCCTTACAAGGCTTTGTATGGTAAGAAGTGTAGATCTCTCTTATATTGGGCAGAGATTGGAGAGAGAGAGAGAGAGAGAGAGCCATTGGGGCTAGATCTTATTTTGGAGACTACTGAGAAAGTCAAGATGATCTAGTAGAGGATCTAGACTGCTCATAATCGTCAAAAGAGTTACACTGACCCAAAGCGTAAACATCTAGAGATTGGGGTTGAAGACCATGTATTCCTAACCGATGAAAGGTATCATGAGATTTGGGAAAAATGGCAAGTTGAGCCCGAGATACATTGGTCCATTTGAGAGCATAGATCATGTTGGGGTAGTTGCGTATGAGTTGGAATTGCCGCCTCAGTTTGCTTCTGTTCACCTAGTGTTTCACATTTTCCTTCTAAGAAAGTATGTCCCTGATTCATCCCATGTTCTGGCACCACAGTCTATCGAGGTTCAACCAGATTTGTCTTATAATAAGGTTATTGTAAGGATCGTTGACTGTTTGGTCAAGAAACTCAGGAACAAAGAGATCGCTTCAGTGAAAGTGATTTGGCGACATCATTCTGTCAAGAAGGCCACTTGGGAGGCCGAGGACGAGATGCGGCACAGATATCCGCACCTGTTTGACGCAGCTGATCCTTAGGTCAGTATGTTTTATTTATGTCTTTGCATACTTCGCATTTCATTTTTATTTTTGGCAACATCATTTCTGCATGATGATAAATTGGTTGAGTGTTAGGTATACACTGCCTATGTTTTGAGGTTGATAGCCTGGATTCTGATTTGGGTTTGTTTTAGAGATCTATAGTTGATATTAGCTTCAATTTATTCTGTTTCAAAATTTGAGGATGAATTTCTTTTGAGGAGAAAAGTATGTAATATTATGTATGTTCCGGTAGGGTTTTATAGTGTTTTGTTTGATTTACAGTGATGTACAGGTGTTTGGATGACCTAGGTACTATGGGAATGTGATCCCAAGTTGGAAAGTGCTTTGGAAGAGAGATTTTATGGGCATAGGATTATCTGGAGGTTTATTACGCATGCTATAAGTTTGTTATGCACGTAGTAAAGGGTTTTGTGTTGAAGGGCATTCTGGTTGGTCGTCTGCGCACGTAATTTCCGTTCAACGCATGTAGAAGAAGTTCTACGTGCGTTGATCATCACCTGGGTGAGACTTGGGTTTGAACAACGGGGTCTGGGGGTAGTTTACGTGGGTTGTATGCTCTGCAGCACATGTAGTACTTCTTTTATGCACGCAGTAAGGGTATTACGAATGCAGATGAATTTAGTCTGGGCTAAAATTTTATACAACTCAGCGTTTTGATAGTTGGGTTTATAAAAACCCCCCAACTGCCCCATTCGGCATTTACTCCTATGAACCATCAGAACTCACTCCAAATCAATTTCTCTTCGTTCTTCCTTGCTTCCCCTTGCTTCTACACCAATTCTTAAGGTAAGAAACATCCATTTATCCATCCATTTCACTATTTTGCTTGCATTTGAGCATTCTAGAATTTTGGCGGAATTTCAAGTTTGATTCGGATTCTTCCTTTTTCTGTTGAGATAGGAGTTAATGGTTGTTAGATTATGGTTGTTTGAGGTCAGAAGCATGAGGTTTAAGCTTTGATTTTGAGGGTTTTTGTCTTTGAACGAAATGGTTTTCTTTGGAGCCAGGATTACGAATTTTGATAGATTTTTTGTTAAATTTGGACTTATTTCTGATGTATCTTGATGAATAAGAGTTATAACTACTTAGATTTGAGTTTGGTTTGAAGATTTGATGATTTATTTTCATAGGTCATAAGAATCCAAATTTCAAAGTAGAAATTCTGGAGGATTTTGAGTTTATCTATTGAATTAGAGGTTGGATTTGTGTTTAGGAGATCGATTAGAGCCAATGTGGGTGTTCGGTTTTATTGGGTATTGAGCAGAACATGATTGTGGATGTTTTTGCAAATATTTTCTATCTCGGACAGATTTGTAATTTTGAAGAATTTGGGTCTACATTTGCATTTGCATATCATGCATTTGGTATTGCCACAATATCACATTCTGATATTTGCTTGGTTGTGACCAATCATCTTCTTGTTCCTGTAAGCGAAACCATCCACCGGCTAGTGGGGCTTGACTGGTGATATTGCTTGGACACCCAGGTGAGTGAATAGCAGCTTCAAACACATAGGTTGTGTCTCAAAACCACTATTATTGGTTTTTGATGTGATGAACACATGTATGAAAATTGACTAATCTGAGGATTGACTAAGTTAATAAATTGATTATGTGATTTAATAATCATTACTCTGTTTTGAAATTATATATATATATATATATATCCTCTCTAATTTTGATGTTGTATTGCATGCCTTTGGTTTTTATACTATGTAATAGTATGATTTGGTTTTTCGATATGGGGACGCCTATGCTACGGGGTACGCAGCCTCTGGTATACGAATTTTTGATATAACCCAGCTATCAAGGTGATTGGTAGCCATGTTGTCCTAATCAGGCACATGATTGGATATTGATAAGAGGCAAAGTCCTCATCACCATAAACGGCAGTCCACAACACCTCGTGATTAGTGGCTGAATCCACATCACGTTTGCTTTAGTCTCATATCTATAATATATGATTTGACTTTGATATTCTGATTTAAAATCTGAAATGACTTTTATTACGCATAAGTGCACGCTAGTTTCTTTGTTTGCAAACGATTTTGAAATGATTTTTCAAAAAGCTATTACTTATATATCGTGTGTGTGTGTATATATATATACCTATTAGTACTTGTATGTGGTATTTGCGAACTGTTTTCAAAACAGTCTTTGTAAGGCACATATAAGGCGTTTTGGAATGTTATTCCTCACTGGGTTCTGACCCCTATTTTATTTTCTGTCTATGGTTGATTATATCTTCGAGGTTCACAGATTTTTGGCTTCAGTAATTATTTCGCATCTTGGATACCAGTGAGGAGTCTTTTGGTTAGTGTTGCCCTTTTGTTCGGGCTCTTTTGTTTTGATGTTAGGGCTCCACACCGAGATGTTGTTGGGTTACTGGGTTGTCTTTCATACTTTGATATATTTCATTCGATTTTACCCACTGTTCTATTTTGGTATATTGATTATATATATGTCAATTTTCCATAAATCTTTTTTACATTCCATATGTTTTGAATAAGAACCGTTTATCAAATTGTTTTAGTAATCAAATATTTTGGATAGTAAATATGGTCTTTGCGACTTATGCGAAATGAGTTGGGCTCCCACAGACAGTTCTCCTCGAAACGGATCATGACATATATGTGTGTGTGTGTACATATATGTATACACACACACACACAGATATATGTGTGTGTGTGTGTGTGTGTGTATACACATGTATATGTATAACACATATATGTGTATATGTATACACACACATATATGTTTCTATATTTATATACACATATATGTGTGTGTATATATACACACACATATATATACATATATATATATATATATATATATATATATATGTAACATATGTATATGTACATATATACATGTATATATATGTACATAAATACATGTATATATTAATGGGATAAGATATGCTAGTCTGCTTTAAATATTTTTTATAAGCAAATCTACACTCTGGATATGTTTGGTTGACATATCTGCATATGTTTATGCTATGCAAACACAAATGACTTATCGTCTGGTGACAGTAGGTCACATTTTTTATTCAGTCTGTTTCTATTTGTATCTGCTTTTGGCCCCATGTCTGATGCTTGTTATGATAGCTATCTGGTATGCTTTCGAATAAATAATTGGTTATGTTTGATCTCTGTATTAGTGAGACTATATTAGTGATCATATCTTTATAATATATTTTACTTTGATCTAGCATAGTGTATCCTACTTGAGCCTATAAACTGCAATACTTATAGTTATACTCTTATGTTTAGTGTCTGCTTGGTTCAGCTTTAAAACTCTTAGGGTGCTAGGTCCTATTTGGGCCCCTAAGGCCTATCTGGCCCTTTTGAGCTAGATATTGTTTGCGCTCTTAAAGTTGCTAGTCTATCTATGATCTCGTTTGTCACAATTTTGTTGAGTTCAGTTTTGATGATGATGAATGTAAAACATCCATGAAATAGGTGCAAAGTTGTAGAGTTGCTCATATCTAGCCATAAACCACCTTATGAGTCATCTAAGCATGTTGAAGGATGCACAACGACATTATACGTACACAGCAGAGCTTACAAAGCACGTAGACATGTATGGCAGTAAAGGCAGAAAATATCATATCTTTCTCTACGTACGCAGTAGTTGGTGCTACGCACATTGACGAGCATCCATATTAAAGAGAAAAAGGTCAATGCACGTAGAGACAAGTTGAAGGATGAACAAGGCACGTTAATGAGCAAAGGTGTAATCTTCAAACAGAAATGCTATGCACACAGAAGAGATCAGCAACGCACGTAGGCGATATGAGCTGGACTTGCTAACAAGGCCAAGAAACTTCTCAAAATTTTGAATTTGAATTCTCTGACACAAATCACATGAAATATCAAAGTTGCAGAGGTTGATTAAACATCAATGCACGCAGAGCACAGTGCAACGCACATAGGAAGCCACTGGACAAAAAATGTTCATTCTGGAATTTAAGCATACACGTAGAAAGTGGTACTATACACACAGAACTCAAGATCAACGCATGTAGTAAAGAAGCAACGCACATAGATGTTGATCTACATAAATTCGAGACCACTGGAGTTCCATCAATGCACGTAAACTTGCATGCACAACATGTAGAACTCAGATGAAATGAAGAACTACCCGTATAGAAGAAGAACAACGCACGTAGTGAAGGGTGATGCCAGCACTAAGCATAATTTGTCTTATTCTCCAACGGCTACTTCAAGGCTCCAACGGCTATATTTCAAAAAGTATCTATAAATAAACGTCCAAAAATAGAAGAGAAAGAAGAGATACCTTTGCTAACCCTTGCTAATCTTTCTATCTCTCTTCTCTACCTTTACAACCCTTTTGAGCTATTTACTTGCTATCCTTTTATTGGGTTGGTGTGAGTTTTAATCTATTACATCTTTTGTAACAAGAAAAGTTATTTTCTTGAAGTGGATAGGTTTTCTAGTGAGCCTTAGAAAACTAGAGTTTCGATTTCCTACTTAATCTCGCAAAAACTAGTGGTTCGATTTCGTAGTTAATCCCGTAAAAACTAGTGATTTGGTTTCCTAGTTGATCCCGTAAAAACTAGAGGTGTGGTTTGCTTGTTTTGCATTAAAAACAAGTGTAATGGTTTTCTTGTTAATCCCGTAAAAACAAGGTGTTACAGTTTGCTTGTATATCTCACAAAAACAAGTTATTGTAAACAGTTTCCCTCCACCCGGAAGTGAGGAGATAGTTGATTGAATTCTCTAGTGAATCTAGAGGAGTGGACGTAGGTCAAGAGGATCGAACCACTATAAATATTGAGTGTTGATTTTCTCTCTCCCTTACTCTCTTTACTCTCTTTATTTGATTTACATTTGCATTTGATTCATTATTGAGTATGTGGATTGGATCTTTTGACCTTCCGCATTCAACTTTCATTTTTATTTAAAAGAACTTTGTTATTTGTGTTAAGTTTCCAAAAGATTTTCAACAAAGTTTTTGAACTTGCTAAAAATCCAATTCATCCCCCCTCATGGAGTGTCATTTCTATTCCATCTTGGGATTTCAAGTTTCAGTATATTATGGGCGTCTTGTCAATGATAGCAGGAAGTATTCTGAACTCTATATACATAATAAATGTTTGATTGTATGTAATTTGTAATATGATATATATCTGATTTCTATTATAATATCTACATGATGACAACCACATTTGATTGCATGTTGTCTGCTTTGTTTGCGAACCGTTTTGGGAAATATTTTTGAACTAATATTAGTATGTATTTGCGTGTATATTAGTATTATATAAGTATACACGTGCATGTGATATTTATTGAAAATGTTTTCAAAACAATTTATGTGAGGTCCTAGAGGTGTTCTAGAGTAGTGTCTCTCACTGAGTATTCTCACCATTTTTTGTTGCTTAACATTTCAACTTATTAAGCTGATAGTGACCATCCGGCATTCAACGCTCAGTGAGGCATCCTGTTCAGGAGTGAGTGCCCTTTTGCTAAGGCCCTAGTTTGTACTTCTGTTAGATGGTCCACACTTGTTGTTTTGTGGGTGTCTGGGTGTAAAATAATATTTTGTTATTCCAACTGACTTACAAATGTTTTATACTTATTTCGATATGGTATATATTTTGTTATACTTCATAATTTATTTTATTTTGTAAATATTATATTTTATAATTGGTTGAGAAATGTTTTGGTATTATGAAATGGTTAGAAGTTTTGTTCTTCCAAGGCTGATGCAAGATGAGCTAGGTGTCACGACCCGTTTTTAAACCAAAATCAGCGTACGAGGCGTACCGTTTATGGGAACCCAGCCCATCTCATCTCGCACAAGCCTCAAAGATTCAGAAACTCTACCCAAAAATCATTAATTAAAACATGTTAACTTAAAATGTTTATATAGGAAACATATATGAATATATACGGTAAAATATATGTGTAAAATCAAATACAATGCGATTGTATCACAAAATCAAAGTAAATCAAAAAGACAAATTGTAAACCCAGTAATATAACAGGATCTCGGTGCGGAGCTCTAAAACAAACAAAGTAGCCCGCCCAAAAAGGCGTCACTAATCAAAAATAGACGCCTCACTAAGCGGAGATGCCAAATGGTTGCCGAGTCAAAATGTCAACCTGTAGAATAAAAACAAGGTAAACACAGAAAAGAAAGGGGGTCAGAACCCAGTTAGGGACAACACTCTAGAATGCCTCATATGTGTCTCACAAAGACTGGTTTGAAAACCGTTCAAAAACTATCACATGTCGGTATAAGGAAAGTATATATAATATACACACTACATACATAGTACAATTTAAGAAATAACGTTTTCAAAAATGTTTACACCCAAAGCAAACACATGCACATTGGCAAAACGATACTACTAATATCAGAGTCAAAAATAGAGTATAAGTGATATGGGACCAGAAACAAACATGGTGGGGTCTGTGCTACTCAAACACTATATAATGATCGTGGACTCTGTCATTGATCTAGAAACAAATCATGTGTCGGGCCCGGACACATGGCTACCAACAACCCTAGTAGCTGGGTCATATCAAATCATTGGTTTACCAAAGGCTACGCACCCCGTAGAGAAGGCGCCCTATAATCAAAATCCATACTATCATAGTATACAAAAACAGAGCATACAAATTCAAAAACAAAAACAGAGAGGAGAAATATATATATATATATATATATATCACATTTTGAAAACAAAGTAGTGAATATTTATTGACATAATCAAATTTATTAAGTTAATCAACCCTTAGATTAGTTCAATTTCAGAATATGTGTCGAAACACAACAAAAATAAATACAGTTTTGAGACACAGCCTATGTGTCTAAAACTGCTATTTCAGCATCTGGATGTCCAAGCTCTAACAGTAAGACACCACTAACGGGCGACTGATCGTGCTAACAGGAACAAAAAGCTGAAACAGAGATATTAAAAACAAAGTAAATGAAACATTGGTACTGTGGCTATACCAAAATGCGTACACATGCATATGTTGACTCAAGCACCCAAAGGAAACCCCAAAAAAAATCCATTTCCGTTCTCAAATGTGCAAAATCACATTTTGACTCCTAAATGTCAAATATCACACCTAGTCCTCAATGAAAAGTTACACAAACAGTCCAACTTTCGATTCAACCGATAGAAATCGGATCTAAACACCTAAATTGGTGAATATCAACCTCAAGAACATGAATATGTAATTAGATCACCAAAAATAACTCAAATTCCTTAACAAATCACCGAAAATCAGCCCAAATCCTAACCCATTTAGACAACTCATCAAATATGCCAATACCAAGCATAAATCAAGTATTACTAACTCTAATCGATTAAGATATACCAGAGAAAACTCCAAATCTAACAAAAAAACATCAAAATCCGGAACCCTAGCTCCAAACGGACCTAACTCGTCCAAACACAAAAACTCACCAAAACAAAAACTAAATCTTATGATTTTAACCTCAAACATCCATATTTTAACAACAATCAAAGCTCATTTCAACATAAATGAAAGAATCAGAGCAAATTAAAGATTTTAGCCCTGAACCCTAGATGCTAAAATCATGTTCAAAAATAGAGAAAGAAGGAATCAAAGAGTGTTTCTTACCTCAAAAACCAAAGTAGAAGCAAAGAGAAGAAAGGGGAGATGGAGAGAAATGAATGGGATAGCAATGTTGGTGACTGAAGTGAGTTATGGTCGAAGAAAATGGCAGATGGGTGTATTTATAGACCCACAAAGCCGAAACATTGTATTTCGCTCAAAACCGCCTAGAAAGAACACATCTATGTGTGCAGTACCCATTTACGCACATAGTTCCACCTTCAACGTTGGTTGTACATCCACAACGCACGGATATGGCGTATCAGATGACCCCTCATTTTCTGATCCAAAATAAATGTGTGTTCCACTCATGCTGGGCACATAGATCACTTCACTTGCTCTCGATTCAACCCAAGTGATGATCAACGTATGCAGAGCTCTTCAACGCACACAGATGTGTTTCAGCACATTCTCAGTCCAACTCAAATGGCGATCTACGTGTACAAAGCCCCTCCTTTAGCGAACGTAGATGACCTTCAGTATAGCTTAAACACGTAAAAACACATCCAAACACCTTCCAAACTCGAGAATCAAGATTCCCAACATCCCGAATTGTCTAAAAACCAAACGAAATGCTACAGGATTTCGATTAGAACATGCGGGTTTTACAACCACGTCAGCATAAATGGAGCAACAAAAACTTGACATGTGGATAACATGTTGGTGGACGTCGTTTGTTCTGATTGCGCGGCACATTAGTAATCATCACCCAACCAGTAAGTGACACGTGGCATGCATAGCCGC
>CAODLS010164758.1:0-22657 GCA_948243855.1 Flueggea neowawraea | reverse complement strand
ACATGGCAAATTGTGATTTGGTCCCCAAAATTTTAAAAATTATAAATCAGTCCTAACATATTTTCAAATTACTAAACAATCCTTCAAAAAGTCATAATACTCAAATTAATCCCCTAACTCTCAAAAATTACAAATCAATCCCTAAAATGCCAAATATTAGATTTTGTCCTCAATATACTCATTTTTGTGTAAAATTTCAGTTTCGGTCCTTTCGTTATAAAACGACACCAAATGGTCCCTAATCCCGAACCAGGCATTATCCAAGGTTCCAATCAACCCACATTGACTCAAAATAATCCCTACAACCCAAATATAACCTCCATTTCATCTAAAACCTCTTCAAACGTCCAAAATCGTCCTTCAAAGTTTTGGACCAAAATACCCTTTCATCAAAAACCATCAAATCTTCCATTTTCAAGCTACATTCATGTTTTTCCAACTCTTCCCGTCAAAACCCAACAAAAATCGATCCAAAAAATCAAAAATCACTCCCAAAATGCATATTTATGTCTGGCTGAACCTACCTAAAAATGTAAGAAAAAACACAATAAAAGAGGAGAGAGAAAGAGAGACTCACCTTGGGTGGCTAGTCCGGCCGACGAGGAAGAGAGAGAGAGACTGGAGAGAGAGGTCGAAGAGAGAGAGTTCAAAAGAGAGAGAGAGAGAGTTCAGTTGCTAAAGAAAGAAAAACGAAAAAGAGGAAGAAAGAAGAAGAAAAGAAATCTGGTGGGTTTTTAAAAAAAAATCAAAATGACATGTCGTTTCCCTTTTGGCTCAGCTGCATACACTCGAACGACAGGAGTGCATCACAGACGACAACGGATCAAAACGATAGGTCGTTTGACCTTTCAACCGAACGACATGTCTTTTTCTCTCACACGGACGACAGCGCACACGGACCAGGCAACACACCATTTGGAACAAATGTTGAACGGCCTGTAGTTCAGTTCCTCTTTCTCTTTCCAATTTTTCTTTCTTTTTTTCAATTCCAACCAATTTTTACTCAATTTAACTTCCCAATACACTTTAAAAATTCTATTAACACCAAGAAAAATTTAACACTTTAAAATATCATTAATTTATTTAATAATTTTTCAAACTAAAATTAATTCGTCAAAAATAATTTAATTCAAAAAAAATTCAACAAAAAATTACCGAAAAAAAAATCAAGTTATTACATATGGCCACTTAGTTTCCAACGTAACTAAACAATGCAGTTGGAGTTAAACATTTTGTTAATATACTCCGTCAAAAAATATTTAATTAATTTTATTATTAATTTTCATTTAATCTCCACTAAATGTTTTAATTTTATTTCTTAATTTTAGTTTATTTATTTCAAATTTAATCAGAAAAATAACAACAAATTAATTAATTAATGAAAGAATTAAATACAAAACGTTAATGTATTGTCCGGCGTTCAAATTGTGAAGGATCCGAAGCAGTGTACTTGACAAGATGGTAGTGCTATAGCATATTATCTCTTCTTCTCTTCCAATCTGAAGCATTGTGAAAAACAAATGGACTCGGAAATTTCCCTCTGGATTCTGGAGTTCCTTCTCCGTCAACCCATTCCAGACCAAATCATCAACAGCCTCCTAATTCACAGCCATGTCCCAATCGTCGATGACAACCCACGCTTCGAAAAAGCCGTCACCCTCCGCGCAATCGAGTCCGACATCACAAAAGGCACCGTATCGGAACAGACCCTCGAATCCCTAGAAATCATAGAAGCCCTTGACAAAAAATTGGGGATCCCAGTCCCTGATTCCATGAGGCGGGCTTACTGCGCCCTGGCGGTGGAGTGTACTTTGAAGGACCTGGGAGAGAGTGGGATGTACTTGGAGGCGGTGGAGAGGGTTTGGAGGAGGAGAGTTAAGGGGTTGGAGGAGAGAGGGAGCGAGTTGGTTACGGAGGACTTGGGGAATTGGAGGGATGGTGTAGAGGCGGCGATTTGGGATAAAGGTGTCAGGAAGAGTTTGTCAGAGAGGAACAGCCGAGAGGACGACATGGTTATACTCCAAAAGCATTTGAAGGAAGTGTTGGCAGGTGTGGGCTGGCCTTTTCTTTAAATTGCTTAAGAAGATGGAGAGGGAGTCGAAGAAGAGAGGGCATGAGAGTTACAGTGGCAGAGAGTTTGAAGGTAATGAATTGAAGACGTTGGTTTTCTGTATATGAGGAGGAGGAGGCGGGGAGCAGGAGACAAAAGAGACACAGAGATGGAGTTTTGAGGCAAAATGAGAAAAAGGATGGAGGGGTTATTGAGGTAAATTGATTTTAAAATATGTATTGTTGGTTATTAAAGGAAATTAATTTTTTTGAATAAAATAATTAATTTTAAAAAAAATTAAAATTTTTATTTAATTAAATAAATAAAACTTTGAAATTTTTAAAAAATTATACTTTTCCACCTATTCATCCCAACAAAACAAATCCTTAGTCTATTCTCTTAAACTATCCTATGATTTTTTATTTACATTTAAGTATCCTATTATTATAGGTGCAAATCCCAAAAAATAAAATAAAATTTGATCTATTTAATAAAAAATATTATAAAAATTTATCATAAAACTCATTTAAAAATGGAAAGTGAATTACACCTTAAGACAACTAAAAAAGAAAAATGATTAAAAATGGGATAAAAGGACGTATCATTTAGCGTTGTAAAAAAAAGTATTGTTTAGCACATTCTTTCTTTTTTAAAAAAAATTGTGTCACTCTATCTTTTATAAATTCTATATCTATGAAACAAACCTAAAGTAAATCGGACAAATTTCTTGGGCCAAACACATATTCACTATATATAGTTTCTGATATTACGTATTTATTACTACCCAAATATATACCATCAAACGTTTCGTAATTTGGGGCTTATGTAAAGAAAATTTTCAAAACTACAAAAAGGGATTCGGTGACAATATATTTTCTATCCCAAAATTTTCAAATCTGATTTAAACTTTCAAAAAACAGAGACTCCAAATAAGATACGATTCTACAATTTACTAAACCTAAAAAAATTGCACAAAATCAACCCTATGCTCCACTCTATGCTCCGATAACTTCGGAGCCACGAAAGAAACCCTAGTTTCTTTTACACTATCACAACGGTGGCTACCTCGGCAGGGGGGCGATGGCTGCCCTCTGGATGCATCCCAACCCTCACCCTCAGTACACTATCGTCCTATACAGGCTGAACAGGAGGCGCACGCCGTTGTTGGGCAAAAGGGATCACGAAGAGCGAACTCCACTAAACAACGTCCTCCAGTGGAAGGAAACCAAAACCAACAAAGGGGAATGACCACTAAACTATCTTTCAGAGATACAGTGTTGGGTTCTCCACTCAGAGGTAGATTTTCTTTTTCAGAATCTTAAGCAATCACAAGAAAATATGGTTGCAGTAGAGTCCAACTATCTGAAGGTTGTGCTTACTAAGGAAAGATACATTGAACTTTGTCAACCATGAAAAAATGCACTCGTTGTAAAGCTGAGAGTGTATGGCCGAATGAGATTTGATGTAGCTTTTAGTATAAAACAAAATCTCCTTTCCTCACGTTTCTTTTGCACGAATGTGTCTAAAGGTATCTACATAAATGTGTTGGAATTCGTAACTAAAATATGACATTCATATAAGGATAACGCAATGGAAATAACAAAAAAATTTATCCTAGAATTCCACCGAGGATCCATGCACATCAACTTACACGATTAGGCTTAGGGTTTTACCTTACAAACCAAACTCGATTGAATGAATGAATGGAGTGTTGATGTAGATTTTAGTATAGAATCGAAACCCTTTCAACCATCTTACGTTTGCGCGAATGTGACCAATGGTATCCACACGAACAAACTCCTTTGAATGGATGATGTGTACTAGCACTTAGAATCACTATTCTAATTCTCACAAATAATTTTCTCGTTTGTTTGTGACACTCACAAATTCGGCTTTGCCTTTTCCATGTGAAACAAGACTAGGGTGTACTCCTATTTATAGGCATATGGGAAAACCTAAATAGGTACACTAGGTTGGCAAAAACCCTTCCTTGTTCAATAAGAATTTGGTCACACCAATTTAGGAGAGAGTGAGTGCCGAATTCCTTCTCAAATTGGTTCCAAAATCCCTTTCCTTGTCATACAATGATTCATCCCTTCCTTCTCAAGGAAGAGAGGCCGAATTTCCTTTCTTGTTCAAGTAAGAATTCGGCCCCTCTTGTTTAGGAGAGAGAAGGCCGAATTTCCTCCTAGTCAAACTAGGGTTTGCCTCTTCTTTTCACACAAGAATGAAAACTCTTAAAAAATAGGAGTGTTAGCCGAATTTACACTAGGATTTTACTATGTCATTGAGCTTTTAATTATATGACACATTATCATTAAATAAATCACTCTATTATTGATATTTATGGGCCTAATTTATGTCACACATAAATAAACTCAAAACAATATTAATAAGTGAATTAAATTAAAAGTCAATCACATTAATGGATTATATCTTATATCATAAATAAGATATATATTATAAACCTTGAATTATAAATAATTAATCAAATTAATTATCCTAATAATTCATTTACCAAACGAGAGAACATTTGTAATCCAATCCAATTCGTTTTAGTGTATGACCCAATAGGCCCACTCGAAATTGGCAATGTGTCTCGTCCCAAACACTTGGGCCCAAAGTTCATAAGTTGTATCTAGTAATACATTATGGAAACCCAAAATCGAGTGACATCGGTGATTTGAGTTAACCTTTCACAGTTTGATATTTAGTCCTTTTGTCTCACGATATCTATATTAAGCATAAGTCATGGTCACATGTCAACTTTATATTGCTTAATGCATTTCTTGATCCCAAGTAGATTAATATACAAATGACATTGATAAACCATTTTATCAATTCATTTGAGTATGCATACATTCCATCAATCCTACTCATCAAGTGGCCTAAAGATATCATTCTTCATAAGAGGAACAAATCCATCACTCTCACCATTACTCCTCTACAAGATTCATGACATATCCAATAATAGTCTTTATTATTACCCTGTTACGGATAACTTTTGACTAAGTCAAAAACATGTGATTACTCATGTCGGAGTCGATAGTGAGTTTCAGTCAGGGGACTCAAACATCACCACTGTATGAAAGCTACTTGTGACATTGATCCATGAAGTACTTTCATAGTGGGTCAGTCCAATACATGTTTCCTAATATGTATCTATGTTCTAAGTGATATCCCATATGCATAATCAATAAAATGTGATTATCCTCTTAGCAACATATTAACCTTGGCTTGTCATCATTCCCATTATAACAATCGATTAGAGACCTTTAGAATAATATTATTTTTACCTTATGATTTTACTATCAAGTCACACTCGATGACATAAGGAATAATAAACTATTCATAGAAGTTTTATTGTCATAAACAATATAATATTTCATAGATATGAAATGAAATCGCTCTTTATTAAATAATAAATATAATGACAATGTATATCAATGATTGGACTAGCACACAAAAATAAAAATATCCCACTTGCACTAGTCCCAATCAGGAACAAACGTAACACCTAAAGACCTTATGTGTCTTTCATGTTTTGGTTCAGGGAGAGCCTTTGTCAAAAAATCTGCTACATTGTCATTAGTGTCAACTCTGCATATCTTAACATCTCTTCTTTCGACTATCTCTCAAAAAAGGTGGCAACGTCTAAGTATGTGTTTGGTTCTTTGATGTGATCTAGGCTCCTTGGCTTGAGCAATAGCCCCATTGTTATCACAATATAAGTCTTCTAGATTTGTGATGCTTGGACAATATCCAAAACAGTAATGAACTTCTTGAGCCAAACAGCTTCTTTTACGGCGTCCGACACTGCTATATACTTAGACTCTATAGTAGAATCGACCATAGTGTCTTGCTTGGAGCTTCTCCAGCTGACAACACTTCCATTCAAACAAAACACAGAACCAGATTGTGATCTGAAATCATCATGGTCAGACTAAAAGCTAGCATTAGTGTAACCACTTAGGACTAGTTCACCTTCTTGTCCTCTATAGACCAAGAAAACATTATTAGTTCTTCTCAAGTATTTAAGGATATTCTTAACTGCGGTCCAGTGATTTTCACTTGGATCGGATTGGAATCTACTAGTCATGCTTAAAGGAAAAGCAATGTCAGGGCGTGTACAAAGTATGGCATACATGATGGATCCAATAGCACAAGCATATGGAATCCTACTCATGTAATCTCTGGCTTGCCTTGTTGTAGGACAACCAGCCTTGCTTAAAGGTTTTCCAAGAACCACATAAATCACTCCTTTCTTGGAATTTACCATGCTAAACCTTTTTAGCACCTTATCAATGTACACACTTTGACTTAGTCCAATTAGCCTCTTGGATCTATCTCTATATATTTGTATCCCAATGATACGTGAGGATTCACCTAAGTCTTTCATTGCGAAATACTTTTATAACCAATTCTTGACACTCAGCAAGGTAGGAATGTCATTTCCAATTATCAAGATGTCATCAACATACAGTACTAAGAACACTACCGCACTCCCACTAATCTTCTTGTATACACAAGGCTCATCTTCATCCTTGATGAATCCAAATTTTTTGACTGTTTTATCAAAACGAAGATTCCAACTTCGAAATGTTTGCTTCAATCCATAAATAGATCTTTGAAGCTTGTATACCTTATTAGGATTCTTAGAATCGACAAAACCCTCGGGTTGTGTCATGTACACATCCTCGAGGAGGTTTCCATTTGGGAAAACATTTTTAACATCCATTTGTCATATCTCATAGTCATAATATATTGCTATGGAAAGAAGAATTCTAATGGATTTGGGCATGAAGACTGGTGAAAATGTTTCATCATAGTCAATACCATGAGTTTGTCTAAAACTTTTTGCAACGAGTCTTACTTTGAAGATCCCATCGACTTTTAGCTTATAAATCCATTTTCAATCAATGATTTTGGCTCCATCAGGTGGATCCACCAAGTTTCAAACTTGGTTGTCATACATAGATTGCATTTCTGATTTCATGGCTTCATGTCATCTCATATAATTTAGATCTACAAGCGCATCTTGGTAGGTTGTAGGCTCATCGTGGTCTACAAGAACAATTCATTTATCATCAATTATCAGAAATTCATATCTCTCAGGCTCGTGACTAGTCCTACCAGACCTTCTTGGGCCTTTTGTTATAGATTCGGACTCCACAATATCTTGTGAGTCATCTTGAATCTTTATTTTATCTTCAACGGCTATTTGTGGTTCTTTTATTTCTTCTAGAAGTACTTTACTCCCACTAATCCTTTTGGAAATAAACTCCTTTTCCAAAAAGGCACCGTTTTGAGCAACAAATACTTTGTTCTCGAATCGATTATAAAAGTAGTATCCCCTTGTTTTCTTTGGATACCCCACAAATATATATTTTTCAGATTTAGGTGCTAACTTTTCTGAAACTTAACGTTTCACAAAAGCTTCGCATCCTCAAATCTTTAGAAAAGACATTATGGGATTTTTCTCATTCTATATCTCATATGGTGTCTTTTCAAACTTTTTAGATGGAATTAGGTTAAGTATGAAAGCAGTTGTTTCCAAGGCATAACCCCAAAACGATACTGGAAAATCTATTTGACTCATCATTGATCGAATCATATCCAATAGAGTTCAATTTCTAATTCAAACACGTCATTCCATTTATGCGTTCCAAAAGGAGTAAGTTGTGAGACAATCCCACACTCCTTAAGATGATTGTCAAACTCTTGGCTTAAATATTCTCCACCTCGATCGGATCAAAGTACTTTGATATTCTTGCCAAGTTGGTTTTGTATTTCACTTTTGAATTCCTTGAACTTTTCAAAGGATTCTGATTTGTGTCTCATAAGATAGACAAATCCATACCTACTGAAATCATTAGTGAATGTGATGAAGTACAAATAACCTCCTCTAACACTTGTACTAAAAGGTTAACATACATCAATATGTATTAGGCCTAATAGATCATTGACCATTTCACCTTTATTTGTAAAAGTACTCTTGGTCATTTTGCCTAACAAACAAGATTCTCATGTATCAAATGATTCGAAATCAAATGAGTCAAGTAATCCATCTTTATGGAGTTTTGAGATGCGTTTCTCACTTGCATTGCCCAAATGACAATGTCAAAAGTAGGTTTGGTTTAAATTATTTGATTTTAACCTTGTATAAATGTTATAGATGGGCTTGCTTTGTTCCAAGTTTAAAACATAAAGACCAAAAGATAAGGTTGCAACACTATAAAATATATCCCCATGATAGATAGAAAGATTATTATTCTTAATAATAAAATGAAAACCATCATTGTCTAAATAAGAAACTGAAATAATGTTCTTACTTATAGCAGGAACATAATAACAATTCAAAAACTGTAAAACAAGTCCACTAGGCAAAGTTATATCATAATTTCCTACAGCTAATGCAACAACTCTTGCACAATTGCCCACTCATAGTTCCACTTCGCCTTTCATCAATGATTTACTATTTCTCAATCTATGTAAGTTAATACAAATATAAGCTCCACATCCAGTATCAAATACTAATGAGGAAGTAGTAAACATATTGATTTCTCTAACAAAAATACCTGAAGTAGAAGTCTCACTTCCCTTCTTCTTTAGTTCTTCCAAGTAGAGTTTGCAATTTCTCTTCTAATATTCAGGCTCATTGTAGTGAAAGAAAACTCCCTCTTTCGCTTTGGTTATTTTGGGCTTGGATTTCCCCTTGCCCTTACCAACACTCTTTGGCTTTGCCTTGCCCTTCCCCTTTTATACCACTAGCACATTCTTGGTCTTGGGAATGCTCTTCTCGGCATTCTTCAACATACCAAGTAATTTGGTGATGGATTTATCCATGTTATGCATGTTGTAATTCATGATAAACTGGTCATAACTACCTGGGAGTGACCCTAATATCATATTTATTGAAAACTCCTTCTTTAAAGGAGAACCAAGTCTCTCAAGTTGGTCCATATAACCTTTCATCTTGAGAACATGCGCACTTACTAAAGTGCTAGGATCTTACATCCATTCAATGCCTTAGTTGTCAAGAACATTTCTTGACGAGCTTGCTATTGGAACATTTCCATAAGATGCTTCATCATGTCAAATGCCTCCATATTCTCGAATTACTTTTGCAAATTTGTAACCATGGTGGTAAGCATAAGACATGTGACATCCACTGAGTCACTTAAATGCTTTTCATAAGCATCATTTTGTGCTCTTGGGGCATTGGATGGAGGTATAGGAGGGAACGTTGTATCGAGGACATAACTATTCTTTCTTGCTTAAGAACAATTCTTAAGTTTTGAGACCACTCAAGAAAGTTAGTCACATTCAATTTATCCTTCTCAAAGATCAATCGCAAAATAAAGGTTGATGTGTTGTTGTTTGTTTCCATTATATCTACATACAAAATATGTAAAGATTAATAAGAGGTCTTTTGAATACTCCCACTAAAATTAACATCCCTGAAGTTAAATTTAAAACATAGTGGGTACAATATCCATATTTCATTCAAAGTTAAGTCAGTTGAGCTAGTCCTTAACTTTAGCTATTTAGGTAAAAAAAACTCTTTTCAATTATATCATATATAACTCTTGTATTTCTAGGAATTTTGACATCTCATGTCCCAACATTAAATCCCTTTTATGCCCTAGGCCCAAAACTATTTTGATAGCCATGTTAACTCAAACCATAACCAAAATATGTATACCACCATTATCCACCCTCGCCTAACCAAGGTAATCAAGTGCACCCTGCAAAGGCAGAACCTACACATCAACGAACAAGGGCTTGACAAGCATTGATTATGGAATGCATTTTTAACGACTTACTATTTGTAGGGATCTAGTTGTTTGTTTGCGTGGGATACAAAATATAACATACATTCATGGCATACATTCATCACATGTATATATAGCATAAATGTAAACGTGTCCTGACAAAAGCCAAATCTAAATTGATCTCACAAGCCAATGTGAAGATCAGGGTAAACCTAGGGTGGTCGTCAATCTCCATTGACAAAAATGGCCTCCATCTTTGTTACATACAATGAATATATATAAAACCTATACTAAAAGAAGAATATGCACACTCGCCAAAATTACAAACCATAATAAAAAGTCAATCACAAAGGTTCTATTGGACTATGTCATGCACCATGCATATTGAATCACCATTCAAACATAATCACATTACAGACATCATGCAATTGGTCAGATAATTATATTGATTAAACGTTGGATGTGTAAATCGGTTTCGCAAGCCGGTTGCGAGTGGGTTTTAATTCCCATTGCTCATGAAACGAGTTGCTAATTTTAAAACCCTAACTTGTATTAATTTTATTAATACATGTATCTCATAATCAAATTATAATCAAATCCATTGTTTGTAATCCCATTACAAGACCGCATATACAAAACCCTAAACGGCTTTCTAAGTGAATCTTAACGTCCTATGCAAATTCAACATATTCGGCATTCACACATATAAAATTTCCAATTTTATCTTGCTAAATTAAATCCTAACATTTATTATTAATTCAGCAAGAACATAATAAATATAAACTAAGGCCGAATTTATTCAAACAATCATTATTGTATCGCATACAAAAGAATCGGTTATGTTGATTGTGCAAGTGGTTCTGATACCACTGTTGGAATTCGTAACTAAAATATGACATTTATATAAGGATAACGCAGCGGAAATAACAAAAAAATTATCCTAGAATTCCACCAAAGATCCAAGCACATCAACATACACGATTAGGGTTAGTGTTTTTACTTTAAAACCAAAGATCGATTGAATGAATGAATGGAGTGTTGATGTAGCTTTTAAAATAAAATCGAAACCCTTTTAACCACATTGCCTTTGCGCGAACGTGACCAATGGTATCCACACGAACGAACTCTTTTGGATAGATGATGTGTACTAGTACTTAGAATCACTATTATAATTCTCATAAATAATTTTCTCTCTTTTGCTTGTTTCACTCACAAATTTTCCTTTGCCTTTTCCATGAGAAACAAGACTAGGGTGTGCTCCTATTTATAGGCATATGGAAAAACCTAAATAGGTACTAGGGTTGGCAAAAACCCTTCCTTGTTCAAGAAGAATTCGGCCACACCAATTTAGGAGAGAGTGTGTGCCAAATTCCTTCTTAAATTGGTGCCAAAATCCCTTTTCTTGTCATACAAGGATTCGGCCCTTCCTTCTCAAGGAAGAGAGGCCGAATTTCCTTTCTTGTTCAAGCAAGAATTCGGCCCCTCTTGTTTAGGAGAGAGAGGGTCGAATTTCCTCTTAGTCAAACTGGGTTTGCCTCTTCTTTTCACACAAGAATAAAAACTCCTAAAAATAGGAGTGCTAGCCGAATTTACACTAGAGTTTTACTATGTCATTGGCTTTTAATTATATGATACACTATCATTAAATAAATCACTCTATTATTAATTTCTATGGGCCTAATTTATGTCACACATAAATAAACCCAAAAAAATATTAATAAGTGAATTAAATTAAAATCACATCACATTAATGGATTATATCTTATATTATAAATAAGATATAAATTATAAAACCCTAAATTATTAATAATTAATCAAATTAATTATCCTAATAATTCATTTACCAAACGAGAGAACATTTGTAATCCAATCCAATTCATTTTAATGTGTGACCCAATAGGCCCACTCAAAATTGGCAATGGGCCTCGTCCCAAACACTTAGGCCCAAAGTCCATAAGTGGTATCTAATAATACATCGAGTGACATTGGTGATCCGAGTTAACCTTTCACAGTTTGATATTTAGTCCTTTTGTCTCATGATATCTATATTAAGCATAATGCATGGTCATATGTCAACTTTATATTGTTTAATGCGTTTCTTAATCCCAAGTAGATTGATATACAAATGACATTGATAAACCCTTTTATCAATTCATTTGAGTATGCATACATTCAATCAATCCTACTCATCAAGTGGCCTAAAGATATCACTCTTCATAAGAGGAACAAATCCATCACTCCTCTACAAGATTCATGACATATCCAATCATAGCCTTTATTGTTACCCTATTACGGATAACGTTTGACTAAGTCAAAACATGTGATTCCTCATGTAGGAGTCGATAATGAGTTTCAGTCAGAGGACTCAAACATCACCACTGTATGAAAGCTACTTGTGACATTGATCTATGAAGTGTTTTCATAGCGGACAAGTCCAATACATGTTCCCTAACATTTATCTATGTTCTAAGTGATATCATATGTTCATAATCAGTAAAACGTGAGTATCCTCTTAGCAACATACTAATATTGACTTGTCATCATTCCCATGATAATAATTGATTAGGGACCTTTAGAATAATATTCTTTTTACCTTATGCTTTTACTATCAAGTCACACTCGATGACATAAGGAAGAATAAACTATTCATAGAAGTTTTATTATCATAAACAATATAATATTTCATAGATATGAAATGAAATGACTCCTTATTAAATAATAAATGTAATGATAATGTATATCAATGATTGGACTAGGGCACAAAACTAACAGGACACATCGATTATCTTTTAATAATCTTTTGAGATCATTTGACTCCACTAATTATTGAGTTGATTATGCAAATTTTTGCTCAATTTAAATTAATTTGGTGTTTGCTCGATGTAACTAAGAAGATGAAGGTGACCATGATTACTCCTAATTCATTATTGAAGGTTATGCCATTTACTTGTTAAAATATTACATTTAGTTTAAGTGGTTGATAAATAATCATACAAATAACAAAATAATTTATTTCAAATGTTTTGAGATAAATATTGTAATTTTCATACTAAGTTTTCAAAAAACTTCTTTGTATACAACATTTTTGGTGGAGTTGTAGGACTTCTCATATTTATTGCAAATTAAGATTTTCAATCCAGATCTGCTTTTACCCCTTGAGACTGCAACATATGGTTGACCAAGAGTGAAAACTGGGTAGGACAGGTACAACTCAACATGCCATAAAGATTGACTTTAAATCTTATTGATAGTCATTGTAAAACAAACAATCAATTGATATTGTCTCGTATGGAATTTGAATGGTAGCTTGAGGTCAAAAAATAACATAGCTAGCAGTCCTACTTATAAAGTATTAATGCAACTCTTATCATGTGGGAATAGAAACTTGCTACTTGCTAGTTTACATGCATACATACTTACACACACAATGCATCCTTCATATTAGGCAATTCATGTACAAGCTCAACATATTGGTGAAAGTACATAGAGTAATGAAAATGCCAAATCCAAGTATGCTCATCAATACTAGAAGAATGGGCCTTATTTAGGGAGTAGATGGATAATGATTTTTACAGACTTCATAGATTTTAATAATTTTTGCAGAGTTTATAAATTTGTCAATGACTTTCATAGACTTTATTTTAAAAGACTTTTGTAAAGTTTATAATTTCTCAATGACTTTCATAGATTTTATTTTAAAAGATTTTTATAGAGTTATAAATCTGTCATTGGCTTTTTTAGACTATATTTTAAAAGACTTTTATAACAATTAAGATTTTTATTTTATCACTATTAAATAAAAAAAAAAAGCTTCAGAGTTGTTTCAAGTTAATACAATTTTCTTTTACACCTAAAATAAACAACTGAAATATTCATTTGACAAATTAAGCATAAAAAGTCTAAAAATATTATTTGTTCATACAAAAAAGTCTCATTAACTCCAAATACTTCATTCGAAGCAGTAAAGTTTTTTTGTCATATGATCTCATCCAAAGCCGGAGTTACAATTCAAAAGCTATAGTAATTGCTATATTTTTGTTTAAACCACTTCAAATGCATTAAATATTGAGAATAATTTCTATCACATCCAAGTTTTTCATTCAGGGCAGGGTTTAGGACTGAGGGTGGCGACAGTAAGGAAGGCTGAGATGACTGAAGAGTGCTTTTGTGAGTGCATATTTTATGACGTGGAGGTGGTGGTCCGTGAACAAAAAATAGAGTACTTTGCCGCTAAAAAAAAGTCTTCAAGACTTTTTGAAAGTCTTGAACTAGGGTGAAAGAGAATTGTGTGCTTTTTTTATTCAAACAAACATACCAAAGGTTACTCAAAGTACGTAAAAGTCATTGTCTATAAAAATTCATAACCTTTTGAATATAAGTATGCTTTTTAAAAATCCTAATTGAATACCCTAATTTTTGTAGACTTTTTTTAAGTTTGTAAAAGTCATAATCCAATACACCATAACTTTTAAAGAGTATGTTAGAAAAATAGGCAATAGAAGAACACAGAATTAAACAAGAGCATTCACACAAGAACACAAAATTTACGTGGTTTGGTTCAGTCAATTGACTTGCGTCCACGTCCAGAGAGCTAGTAATTCATTATTCAAAGTCAAAACCGGCAACAAAGGCTTACAAGAATTGTTCCCAAGCCACTTTATATATGTTTACAATGAAATCCTAGTCAAAATAAACCACCAAAAACCCTCATTCACGTCCTAAAATGCTCCAGAATTAAGACACGGTCGTGGGACATAAGACGCGAACTAAGACATCAAGACACGAATAGAAGAACCAAATTGTATAACGGGAAAAAACCAACTCTGGCACTACACGGTCTGGGACACGGCTGTGTCTCAGCCGTATCGTTCACTGTTCCACCAAAAAACTCCTTTTTCGTTTCCAATCCGTCCCATTCTAACTTGCTTCATCAAACATCAACATTGCTTCACAGTTCTTCAAGAAAATCACACTTCAATCTCAATAGTCTTTAAAAGTCATAATCCAATACACCCCTTAATCTAGTGAGAAGCTTTTTCCTTTCTCATCTTTAATGAGATCAACATTAGTCTCCATAGAAATCAACAAAAATCATACAGCTTTCGTTTTTAAATGATTATTGCAAATAATTGCTCTTGGTCTGTGAAAACAAAAAAAAATGCTATGATAAAAATCATTCAAACTTCAAGTTAAAAATTCAAAATCTTGAGTCATGCAAACTCAACCAGCTCCAACCTTGCTCTGCAGTACTTCTTTTACAATAAAAGATGCAGACCTCATCATTAATTTCTTCAATTATCACCACTTTTTGTATAAGATTATAATATGTGAATTTATGAAAAATATCAATAACAATTGAATATCATAAGATATTTACAGAATAATTATAATTACATAGGATACATGAAGGGAAATGTAGAAAAAATAAAGTAATTAGTTTCTAAAATATAGTTCAACATTTTACAGACGCGAGTTAAGTATGGGTGTCTTGTGGAGGATATGATCACATGATTAGCCATACAATGCAGAGGATGGAGATCTCTATATTACAATCCTGCAGACATATTAGGATTCTTGGGACTTGCACCTGCAACACAGCTGCAGGCATTGATACAACATAAGAGATGGTCTGAAGGTAGCATTCAGATCTTCCTGTCAAGTTACTGTCCATTTATTTATGGACATAAAAGGATACCACTAATGCTTCAACTTTCATATGGTCCCTTCTTACTATGGGCTGCAAACTCCTTGCCTACACTTTATTATGTTACTATCCCTTCTCTTTGTATGCTGAGAGGCATTTCTTTGTTTCCTAAGGCACGTTTGATCCCTGAACGTGGAAAATACCATTAAACTATAAACCCTATTAGTATTCACTGTAATATGATTATAAATGACACATTCATCAATACAGGCATCAAGTCCTTCGTCCACACCTTTTGCATATGCTATAGCTGCAAACAGAACATATGGCTTAGCTGATTATGTTTGGTTTCGTGGCACATTCAAAGGTTGGTGGAATGATCAAAGAATGTGGCTGCTCAAAAAAGTAACTTCCTACTTTTTTGGCTTATTTGACTACACACTCAAGTTACTAGGATTCACACAATCTGCCTTCATCATCACCGAAAAGATAGCTAGCGAAGATGAATCTGAGAGATATGAGAAAGAGGTGATGGAGTTTGGTGCTACTTCAGTAATGTTCAAGGTTTTAGCAACATTGGCATTACTGAATATATTTGCTTTTGTTGGAGGCACTAAGAAAGTGGCTGTGGAAGTTCAAAGCATGTGGTTAGACCAGTTTTTCATGCAGATAATTCTGTGTGGATTGTTGGTTATCATCAACATACCCATATATCAAGGTCTCTTCTTTGGACATGATAATGGTAGGATGCCTAGTTCAGTAACATACAAATCAAGTATTATTGCAGTGTTGATTTGTTCAATTGCATTGTACTAATAATTCAAATGGAAGAAGAATAGTTCTTTTTTACCAAAAAAGTTCTTTTTCCCAACAGTAACCCTTGTTTGGTTTAATTTTAATTAAGAAGGTGATATTTGTTCTTGTTCCCTGTATCTTTGTTAGGTACATTAATTTTTTTTCATATAATTAATAATTATTTCTATGTTTGATGAGACACTCAAAAGTACTGCATGAAAAATGCAGGAGAGGAGTTGCTACTTGGGTTGGTCATGTATGAGTTCCTACAAAGGAATTATCATTGCAAGAGAACTAAAATGGACAATATTCAACAACTATTTTATTGCCAACAAAATCATCTGCGAAGCCAAGAAAGTATAACTAGAACAATGAAATTGAAATGATCTGCAACACCAATTATACAATCAACATAATTCTTTTAGTACCAAGACGTGTAAATAGTGCAGTGAAGTGAAGTCTATTGTCTTTGAAGCATCTCGCAAAATTACCAACAATTCCTTGCTTTCAGGTACAATACGTTCAAACAATGACTCAGTAGCCCTTGTTTCCTCGAATCCTAGCTCTCATGTCAACCTGGTACAACACAAAATCTGATGCATTAGTAGAATAGAAGACTAATATTTTTTTCCCCCGCAAATTTCCAAATATTATTAGTATGCAGATTTATTTTTTCATCCTCCAATCATTCTATAAAGTTTATCTTTGAAGTGAAAAATTGATAATACACAACCAGTTTATTCATCTCTCTCCAACAATTTATGCATGCCAACCGGAAGAATGGTAGTCATTACGTCTTTACAGATTCTATCAAAGAGATACAAATATAGCCAGAGCTGAGAATAAATGACAGCAACTAAATGAGGGTTCTAAATATCTTTGAAACAGAATTATCAATAGCTTAAATCATGAATCACCATAAAGATGGTAAAACTGGATGCCTGTGCTATCCGACAAATTTGGATGCAACTTTATCTTGTCCAGTTAACATCTAACTGTGGCTTGTCTACACTTAGGCCTACAACTCCAAACAAGACATGTTTCAACAAAAAATCACTTAGGGGCGACACATGAGGAAACACAAAAGTTCCCAATAAAAATTTCCAACAAAAAAAGCCTTTCTTCCATGCATCACCTCAGCCAACTTGGATTTAGGATGTTGAGAATGAATAAGATTGCTCGACGTAAAGATGAAAGCCAAATGACTTCTCAAAAGGATGATACATGAAATTCCACGCAACATATCTGACGCTCTTCTCTATTAGAGAAAGGAATTTCAAAAATTTGGCCTAATCTAGTATTAGTGTTGAACATTAATAGCTTTTTATTTACGAACCTAAAATAACTGAATACATTTTTCTTAACAGCATTAATCCTCTTCTCATTTCAAAAAAAAAATGGCATTGGTCTTCCTAGAAGTTTTCTTATAACCACAAACCAGAGCCTGAACTAATCCTTGAATATGTTTCATTTTTATTAGCCTCAAAATTTGGTCGCTTAATGGAATATAATCTGTCAACTCATTCAGCTCACAATCAATTATAAACATCAAGATTCAGCCTTTTCATCACCCAATTCAAGTTCAAAGTCCTAAAACCCTCGTTCCACATACTACAACTGTACAGCACGAAAACAGCGTAAAAGGGCATAGCAATTTATCCCAACGTAAAAACAATGGAAGAAATTTAGTTAATCCAAGTGAAACAAATGAATACCTGGCCTCTCTTGCAATTGAAATAAGTTTCTCTAAGACCAACACACTCACTGGGTATAGAAGGAGTTTTCTCTCCGGTGCATTCCCTAAATGATCGATTCTCAACCTTAGCAACATCAGAATCAGTAGGAATAATAGTGAGACATTATAATCTTCAAACAAGTAAAAAAAATAAACTAAAATTAACTACCTTTACACAATCGGACTCGCTAAGGCACTTGACCAGCTCCACGGCCAGACCCTTGCAAGACTTCGACATAATCTCTCCTCCTTCATCGACAACAGAGAGACACATAATATCATTTTTTAAAAAAAGAAAACTTGCTTTTAACAATATAGGGAAAAAAAAGACTCCAAAAAAGAAAGACTCGTTGGGTCATTTCGTCGAACATTGGAAGGACATTAATAAACAAAATCACAACGGAAACCGGCTATATTCAATGAGTTGTGATAAGAAAAGTTGTGAGAGATGGAGGGAGCTGAACTGAACCTTCAGTGACGACCTCCGCAGGAACGTTTACAGCGCCGTCTCTTTCAATAAGCGGAGGCAGAGAAACAATAGTTTATGAATTTTTTTTTTTTATTTAAGATGAAAATTTTGAAAACTTACTAATTTTTTTAAATAACAAAAAACTGTTTTTTTTAATTTAATGGTGGATTTGTTCCCTATTTGAATAATTTGGACTTCTTTTTTTAAAGAAAATTTGAAGACAATCAGTAGTAGCATATTTCTGTTAGGCGTTACCATACAGATATTAACTCCCCGCTACGGAATGTTTCCAAAAGTCATAGCTGACACCGGCAACGGGTTTGGACTCATGCACTAGTGAGGTCACTGTAGCACCGCAGTGAAGCAAGTTTTCGGGGATTCCTTGTTCTAGTACACGACACGGGTCAGCGACAATAAACAACACAAAGTTGTTGTCGCTCCCACTCAAACCCGTGCAATGCGAATAAGGATCACGCACCTTTTTCCGCAAGACTATCCTCAAGGGATGAATAGTTTGGACTCTGATATCTCTAAGACTGGCATGGTTCAAGAATTATGGAGAAGAGGTGCGTGGAATCTGCCCGATCCGCTTAACGAGACTACCTCAGCTGATTGGACTTTCTTGGAGCAGTTCCAGGTAGATGAATGGAGCCCGGATTGCAGCTTTTAAATGGGGAGCAGTGGCTGACAATCTGTGTTTTTCTGCAATTGAATTGGTGGAGCATCTTTTCTTTAAGTGCCCATGGAGTTGTGAAGTGTGGAAGATTGTGAATTAGATGCTGCAAAATTTGGATGAGTTGGAGGGCGGAAATAAGCTGGTTTTCAAGAAGAGCTTGCGGAAAAAGTGTGCAACTGTTTAGCTCGTGGTCAGAACGAAATTCCATTGTTTTTAAGAATGAGAGTTTTTGACAGGAATAAAATTGTTATGCTCTCCTCCTGCGGTTCTGACGGTTTTTGAGACGCCAAGCAGTGCCCTTAATTTGTTAAAATATTACGATTATGGTATTTTCTTTTTCAAGCAGACAGATTCTCTTACCTCTTTTGCTCTAGTCTTATGTAACTCAGAATTCCCAAAAAAATTAAAAGCCAAAAAATTCAACATGATGAATTAAACTCTTATTACCAGAAAGAAAAGAATTATACTCTTATTCAATATTTACATGCAAACAATTAATAATTACTCAGTCAGGAAGGAAGGAAGGAAGAAAACGCAAACTTCAATTATTATCTTAAGATTTTTCAGCCGAAAAATGGAATTGATACTGGTAACTAATTGTTTGGACATAAAATGTATAGGCATATTTGATTGTTATCAGCCCATAAACTGCTCAAAGAAGAAATAATCTAAAGGCATACAATAATGTAATTCCAAATTGCTTCACCTCATTCGGCGTGACAACACCTGATTTTGGCTAGCTGATGCACATCACCTTGTTACTCTGAAGGCCTGTACATTCATCAAACAAACAATCAGTCTGGCCGGAGAAAAACAGCACAACAATTCACGATTAAAAATTCTTAAACTCAGTTTTTGCTGGCGCCGGAGTTCCCCTTTTCCTTCAAGGATCTGCTGTTACAAGAAAAATATTTTTCTTATGTTCGGTGAAGGTCAGGAAAATAAGTCAGAATATAACATTCATTTCACAGGAAAATAATTTCCTGATTGAAAGTTGAGAAAATATTTTCCAGCAAACCGATAGACTCAGCTTCAAACCTATCTGAAGCATTCTAGAAACAACAAAAAATTATTTTTTATCACATTACCAACCAATAGAAATGAATTTCAGCAATTCATTTTCCATAAAAACATTTTTCCCGCGCACTCCATACAAGGATTCCCTTCAACAACATTTGGAGGACAGAATGCCTTCTTTATCTTCCCATTTACTTCTGCCTGCGACAACAATTATGAATAAATAAGAATGTCCTTTGAAGCATAATCTATATCACATACTGCTAAAATAAAACGGTTCACATAGGAAGTTTAATTCCAGGCACTATAAATATCAATTTTCCACATGAAAAACTCAAACATACCTCATCATCCTCCATGAAGATAGAAGAAGATGGAAAACTCTTTGACATTTTCTCTTGCCCTTCCTGTAAGCCAGGTCACATGTCTGCCATCAACAACAACTACAACCATCAGAAACATCAAAGATTAAATGATAGGCTTCTATTAAAAATTTCCGGCATTGCAGATCATACGATGAGATAAAATGATAGACTTGTTTTTCCTCTTTGTGTCGTCACAGTACTCTCTTGCAAGTACATTCACTTTCCTTTTATCCATGCCCACTTGACAAATATCTGCCTGTTGAATAGACCATTCAATAGTGTTATTTCAGAAGAAAACACATAATAATAACATTTCCTTTATTTTTTTATGCCCAAATGCTGTAGTTTTTTTATCATAGACATTCGTCAGTAAAAAAAATTCTGAACACCAAAAAAGCTAGTAGTCATGCCAATGTTTATTTACGGAATTTTAGTGAACTCACCTCAAGGAAAAATATATCTGCACACTGCATACAAGGATAGAGAATTTGAGCCGCTGTCAACCTATGTAGCACGGAAACGGAAACAAGAACAGAAAACGTCAATTTTGTCAATTTTCAAAGATATAGGAAACGGAAACGTGGACGAAAAGCGTAAATAATAAAAATATACGTTGTCTTTGTAAATATTTTGTTGTGCAAACAGTTTATTACCTTTTTTTTATCTCAATTTAACATAGATTATGAAATATAATAATGCTCAAAAATATTCCTAAAAATATATTAAGTACCGATTAACAAGCTATATTAAATTTATATATATCGAAACTTGAGCTACTGAACCATACCTGTTAGAAAAATAATACCCTCTAATTAGAAAGATGAAGCCAATTTTTTAACCGAGAGCATAGCCCATTATCTACATCCAATTCAGAATAAAGTCCAAACCAACTTTCAGATTCCAACGTGATCGTCACGTGCCACAATTACCCTCAACTTCCAACTCTCTCTGTCACGCACCTCCTTTTACTTTTCAAAAACAAAAAATATCACCGTTCGATCCTTTTATCTAGAGATGTCAATTTATACCCTACTTGACGAGTATCGATTTTATCCGTATATAGTCAAAGCGGACATTACCCCCTTTGATTGGATATAGGTACGGGTACGAATAATACCCGTACTTTACTATACAGATATAGGTAGGATATAGATATAAGAATATCTTACCTATACTCATACATTTACCCTTTGAATAATATTCATATATGTAACCGTTACCCAAACCCCTACATATATATAATATATATATTCATATATATATAATACATACTTACACACACACACACATATATATATATATGTACACACACGAACACATACATACATACATATATATATATATTACGTATTATATATACATGTTATATATATATATTATATATGTATACACACATACACACATGTGTATTACATATACTGATTTTTACATAATACACATACGATACTTTACAATATTTATTTTGCACTACCCACTTTTGCATATTACATTTTCACTTTTCAATTTTTTCAAATTCACAAATGTATATTTTTAAATCTACCAACTCTTGTTTATATATTGTTGGAATGTTGTTGATATTCTATTGATGTTGTCCTATTTTTCAAAAAATTAAGGTGTTGTTTATACTATTTTTGTAACTTGTATATCTTTTACAGAAATACAGAACATATAAGTATTAGTTTTATAACTTGTTTATACTATATTTATAACTTGTTTATACTATGTTTAGGTTATATTTATGATTTGTTTATGTTATGTTTCTAACTTGAATATCTTTTACAAAGATGCAGAATATACAAGTATTAGTGTTACAACTTGTTTATATTATGTTTATAATTTATATATAATATGTTTATATTATATTTATAATTTGTTTATGTTATATTTCTAACTTGTATATCTTTTACAAAGATGTAGAACATATAAGTATTAGTATTATAATTTGTTTATATTATGTTTATAACTTGTATATACTATGTTTATGACTTGTTTATTCTATGTTTGTAACTTTTATATCTTTTATAGAGATGTAGAACATACAAATATTAATTTTATAACTTATTTATGCTATATTTGTAACTTGTACATACCATATATACAACATATAAATATATATAATACATATAAACAA
>CAODLS010164621.1:0-10844 GCA_948243855.1 Flueggea neowawraea | reverse complement strand
AACAATAATAAAAGTAGGAGAAATTCAATGATAAGGAAAGCCCAGCTAAGGTATTCATCCTTCAATCTAACCAGTCGATCATAGACACGAAAGATAATTATTCAGCATTCGAATAGATAGAGTTATAATTAACAGTGACACATTCAATTAATCAATCTCTTCTTACTTGTTTGATAGCTCCGGGACGCCCTGCAGACTACTTTCCTAACCACTAGACAACCCCCGGGACGCCCTGCAGGAATTAATCTATGGCAGCAGTAAGAACGAAAGAGACCCCTATCCTAGCCAGTGAAACCGAAAGCGACGTGATTCATTTAAATCAGATTATTCAATCCCACAACAATGAATAATGTCCAAACCACATACATTCACGTTGTTCGTTACCTAGATTAGGACTAATGTGACGCAATATCAATCCTAAATAACAATAAACCATTTTGTTGCCGCCATCGCTTCTATTACAACCTTTATTAGTTAATAACAATCTAACTTATTTTGGATACAATAAGTAGAAATGAACACCTAAGTCTGGCTCTGATATCATTTGCTGTAAAAATTTGGACCGAATAGAGCAGAATCACAACTAACAATTTGAGAAAAAGTAATGAAAATAATTTAGATACAGAAATTTTACATGGAAAACATTCAAACAAATAAGGGTAAAAACCACAGGTGAGGATAGAAGAATTTTACTGTGAGAAAAAATAATAGGAGTTACAACAACACAAATTCTCTCTATTTATAAGGAGAAAATAATTCTAATTCTCTCTTTAAATAGATTGAAAACACTTTCTATATTTTGAGAAAACTCTCTCCTACTCTCTATTTTTTTTTCTCACGAAAGGTATACTTTCTCAACAAAATTGCACATTAATTTCTGGGAGCCTTCACCTTTATATAGGCAAGACCACCACATATTCTAACTAATTATTTGTTGGTTAAAGTTATTTGCCAACACATTATTATTTCAAATAAGAATTCAATTGTGTGTCTCTTATCTAGTTGGTAAATTCAATTTAAAATTGAATTTTTCATTCTTATCCTTTTTAAGTTGTCATCTTTAATTTGAAATTGAACTTTCCTTAACATCTTCAATTTAAAATTGAAGAACTTTTCAATTGCAACTAACATTAAAAATTAAGGAAACATGTTTTTTAAATAAATCACGGAAGCAATTAGTTATTTCGCAAACTCAGGTGTGAACAGAATAACATTCTTTTTTATTCTTTGTTAGCAACAACTAAGAATCTAAACTATGCTAAAACGGGAATATTTTGTTCGTCTGCCAAATCTTTGTTCATAACGTGGAGATGTTTAGTTGGAAGCACGACTTTCGCTGTTTAGAAACCAACATTTGTGTTACACCCTTGTGAAGCAACTCAGGTGTGAATATACTTAATAACGTTCTTTTTTATTCTCCAATCACAACAACTAAGAATCTAAGCAATTTTGTTTGATCCACGAGTGGGTTGCACTGAACAACCTTTTGTTCATAACTAATATATCAATGTGTTGGTAATTAATAAATAAGTTGGAAAAAAATTAAACGAAGACAATATTGTAACTTTGCTAATAATAAATATAATGAACAAAAAGTGTGTATTTTAGAACACCCAACATGAAAAATGTGCTTATTATTATGGAATAAAGGAAGTAGATATTCCGTTGGAATCATCACGGCTTTTGTAGTTTAGAAACGAACATTTGTGTTACTACAACACATTGTGTTGTTACGTTTTGATGAAACAAATTTCTTGGCCAGCAACGGTGACTATTTTTGGTGGCAGTTAGGCCTAAAAGCCAAACAGTATTCTATTATGGTTTTAAAATTTGGAAGTGAGTCTGCATATTCCGTGTATATATTAAGGCAGTATTTAGGGAAATGAATTCGGGACAAGACTACAAGATTCTAGTCTCCCTTCAAATTAAGGTGTGTTCATTTACATTTCCATCTCTATGTTGAATTTCTGAGCACTTTGGCTTTTTTTTTTTTGAGGTACATATGTTATAGTTAAGCTTCCATGATTCACAATATGGATGATTTTAATGGGTGTAGTTAACATGCTTTCATTATTCAAGAATGCATTCTTGAACCAAGTCAAATAACGTTGGCTCGTAACCAAGAATGCATTCTGGAAACCCTTTAAACTATTGCAATTTATTCCTCATTCATTGTGAAGCAGATTAATATTTTCGTAATTTGTTAGTTTAATTAGATATTATATTCCACTAGGCACTAGATTTTTAGAGACTTCGGTTCCGATTTTACTGCATAAACAATAAAACTTCAACATCTCTAGAGTGAAACTGCTTCTAATTATTGAATTCGTTTCAATGACAGAACATTTGCAAGATCTTGGCTACAAACAGTTCCTAGATTCTTCTATCATACAAGTTCTTCAACATAGTAACCCTATCGTTCCATTGCAACAATTGCTACATCGAGTATGGGTCCTCCCTCTGTCCAATCAAACTCAATCAGGTACATATTTTCTTCTTTAATAGCTTCGTTTTTCTGTAGTTCGAATGTATGCATTCCATTCGGGACTGAATCTTCACATTGTAGAATTCGAGCTACTCTAATATCAGTAAAATATAAATCTATTAACATTGTGTTTTCAATTCCTTGTTCATTTTGAAATTAAGTACTAAAAATGTACAAATGGTATTTATTCCTTCGATTAATGTTTGGAATGGCAGTGATATTACTGATGAGAAGTATGCAAGCATGAACTGGGATGAACTAGGTTTTGATCTGACCACAACCGATTATATGTACATTATGAAATGCCCAGTTGGGGAAAAGTTTTCGCATGGAAACCTTCTTCGTTTTGGTAACTTTGAGCTAAGCCTATCCTCTGGAGTTCTCAACTATGGAAAGGTAATTAATTACCGACAAACGATCAATCAAAATTAATCTTGCTGGTTGTAGGTTTAACTTAATTGTACTTTTTATATCCCAAAAAGATAGGATTGTACATTTTTTCATAAAGATTAAAAAATTTATTTAGCAACATTAATTTTAATAGATTTTTTCAAAAGTATTTTGGATACTACTCAATGAGTAATTAAAGATATAATTTATTATGTATTTAAATAAAAAAATATATTGAAATGCTAAATGATTATTAGTCTTAAAAATAAAACACGTCTATAATTTAAGACAAACAACTTTTTTTTTCTATCTTTATGAGATAAAGAGAGTAGCTTTTTAATAATTAATATCCTTTTCTTCTATCTCATTAAATGCAATTTTATTTTTTGCATTCAATAAAATTCAAAAGCATCTCAAAGAGATGAGCTTTTGTAAGCATAATTGACGGAGTAGTTGAATTTGAATTTTAAACATAAGGATTTTAAACTTTTTTTTTCCAACATTAAATTGAGTTTACATTTGTAAAATCTGAACAATCATTTTTTAATACTTTAAATACATTTGAAATAGGAAAACTTGACACAAGCAAATATTTTCTGATTATTCGAATGTTTTTGCAGACTAAATTTTAGAACCATATTTTAACAAATATTTTTATTTTTGTTCTATTTGTATAAACTTCCGATGTTACACAAAGAGGCTCATCTTCTTGTGGAGATAATGAACAGTAATTAATACTTACATGTTACATGATTCATAATACAGGGATTGTTCGAAGGCCTTAAAGCTTATAGGAGAGCAGATGGAGGAATTATGCTATTTCGGCCAGAAGAGAATGCTTTAAGAATGCAAATGGGTGCAAAGAGATTTTTTATGACAGCGCCATCGACGGAGCAGTTTGTTGATGCCGCAAAGCAGACAACCCTCGCCAACAGTCGTTGGGTATATTCACTTCGTATATCGATTCCGTCTGTTTTTTTTTATAGTTGTTATCCATAAAGTTCGATCTCGTTTATTACATATTAATTATTTGGAAAATAATGATGGAAAATTACTATAACAGTAAAGAATTTACATTGATGAACTAATTTTTTTAGGAACGTTCACAACACTGTATGAATGCCACTTTTCTAGATAGTGTAGCACCTACAAACACAAAATAAATGGTGTTCTTTAAAGTATTTATAAATTTAGAAAATTAGAAACTGTTTCTCTATTTTTTATTTTGAAAATAAATTTATATTGAACAATTAATTCTATTTCAGCTAGTAAATAAACAATGATTTGTAGACCAGATTCTAGGTTTAAATCTCATGGGTACTCATTATTAAATAAAAACAATTAATTCTATTTTTTCACTTCTTTCCAAAAAAATTGAAATCGTCTGAAGTAACTAAATGGACCAACATTATTCTTGTGTGGAACAGGTGCCTCCCCACGCCAAAGGATCATTGTATCTAAGGCCTCTTCTTCTTGGAAGTGGATCTGTTTTAGGGATTGGACCAGCTGCCGAAACTTCATTCCTTATATTTGCTTCACCTATTGGCAACTTTTACAAGGTCAGTTTGCTTAGTATGAGTCCCAAAATTCTTTGTGCATCTTATATTTTAAATTTTCTTTCATATAACGAGTTCTGTAATTATGCGATTTGTTTATATTTCCTCCGACTGCGCAAAAAATTAGTCAGTAATCTAATGATCAATTAGCGTATCAAAAAAATTGGTTGATCATCAGTTGATAACTTTTGTGGCTAATCTAGGGTAGTCGAACATACGTGAACTTGATCATTGAGAGCAAGCAGAATCGTGCCGTACCTGGTGGAACTAGTGGCGTCAAAAGCATTACCAATTATGCTCCGGTAATTATTAGTTATTACCTAACAAACTTTCCTAAACGTTTCGAGGTCGAGTCATGAGTACGAAACAGTATTAATATTTATTCACATATATAATTTTTGGTGGGTTTTTGAAGTTGTGAAGCAAGCACAAGGCAATGGGTTCGGCGATGTCCTATTCTTAGATGCAGCTATAGGCAAATACATTGAAGAGGTTTCTTCATGTAACATTTTCATTGTAAAGGTACTACTAAATTGCAATACAAAACCATAATCATTTTGAAAAATATATGTTTAAGATCTCATATTTTTTAGGGTAATGTTGTGTCAACTCCAACAACACAAGGAACTATCTTACTCGGAATTACACGAAAAAGCATCATGGAAATTGCTCTTGATTTCGGTTATGAGGTAATTGGTATAAAATTAGGTAATCGTTCATAGATTATCAAAACATTATGTAACGATCAAGAATTTTTATCAGGTCCAAGAGCGCGTCATTCCGGTTGAGGACGTGTTTGATGCTGATTAAGTATTCTGCAGAGGCACCGCCATGGTTGTAACTCCTGTTGGTAGCATCACCTACAAGGAGAAGAGGTGAGCAACTACTACTTGAAACATTGTAGTTTGTGCTAGATAATTGCAATATAATTTCCGCCATGAAACATTTCTGTATAAATTGATAGTTAAAATGTAAGTATGGTACTAGTACCATTGCGCCATGGCCGGGGAGGAATTTTCTTTAATTCCTTTTGTGATGTATTTAATGTTGTCTTAACTCGAATTTAGATTAATAAATTGCACTTTTAATGCAGGATTGAATACAAAACAGGAGAAGAAGCAGTATCTCACAAACTACGATCAACACTTACAGGAATCCAAACAGGTGTCATGGAGGATAAGAAGGGATGGACAATGCGGATTGATTGAGCTTCTTGTCTCTCTTGCTATCTTGTACCCTAGAAGCTTTGCTATTCACAAGCGTACATATATAGTACCTCATTATATATAAGTTTTTGACATTTCATGTTACCTTATGATTCTTATGAAATTCCTAATAGACGACTGTAACATTTCTGCAATTAAGTCAATAAAAAAATGTGTGGAATAATCATAAAACAAAGAAAAATTTAGTTTTACTATTATTCAAAATCTGGAGATGATTGATATGGAAGGAGGCACAAAATGTTGCCTATATGTTGGATTTGCAAATTTTGGCGAGGTAACCTATAAATTATTCCACTTTTATCGGATATCTTGAAGGGATTAGCCTATAAAATTGTCAAGAACTTGAGCGCAAGGCTACGAATAGCCTAACTAAAGCTCGTCGAGCATGTGCTATTTGAGTTCTCTACCAAAAGTTCAGAATTTTGATAGGTAGCATCTAGGAAATTTTAACTTTATATTCCAATAAGCTTGCTCACCATGACTTTTCCTAAAATATTTTCTTAATAAATTAATAAAATTCTCAGAATCATGACTTATCACAAAAAAATGAAGAATTCAGCAAACAAATTAAATATATTATTTCATTTTCTAAATACCAATTATTCACTTTTCCTTCATTCATTGGATAAATTTTCTTTATTAAACACTATATAAGGGACATTGCTGATATTTAGACAAGAGATAAAGGATTAAAAGAAAACAAAGACTAAACAAACAACGAAGTGCAAGCCAAAACAAAAATTAAACCAAACAATACAAAGAACTTCACACAGCCACCTCGATCCTAATTCGTATGACATCTCCAATAATTGCATAAGCTTCTCAGTCAACCTCCTTCTCGTCACTTCCTTCTTCCTTCTTTGTTTCGTCGTCTTCCTAGAAGCTAACCTCCTTCTCTATACCCTTGTCGGTTGAGAGAGAAATTTGAAACTAACAGTTTCAGAATGCTTCCACTTAAGTTCCTTCACTCTCTTCTCCTCCAAGTACTCCAGTAGATCCTTTTAAAGAAAAGTGCAACTTTGGTTCCTCGACCTAACGGCTCTCCATTTACATCCTTATAATAACAGCGAAAGTGTTACACCCATCTCCGAGAGTATGGTGACAGTACACTTACTTCGTTTACCAACTATTTGACCAAATTCAAACTAATATTCCATCATAACTTGATTGATTCATGAAAAACATATTTAGATCATGCCATGACATCATCACCAAAATGTGACGTTTTATCATAATTCCTTACATAAAACCTCATAATATTATACCCAAAGTTCAATCAAAATAAACAAAATATCAGAGCTTTCTAGACAGTTTGACATAACTATTCTAAATAATCTGTTAGTCCAAGATAACAATCTAAGAGGAGGGGTGAATTAGATTGTAAATGAAATTTTAAAACATTTTTGAAACTCTTTTCAATATTTAAAAAATTAAAACACAGATAAACAATCCAAATCACAATCAAACTAAATAAAATGTAAAGAGATGAAGGATAAGAGAAGTCAAATCCCAGATTTATAGTGGTTTGATCTTCCTTGACCTACATCCACTCCTTAAGTCTTAGCTCGAGAGTTTTGAATCAACTAAGTATCTTCACTTCACAAGTGGAGGGAAGTCGTTACACAACTACTTGTTTTCTAGGTTCATAAGCAACTTTTACACCTTGTTTTTGCAGACCTAAACAAGAAAACCTTGAACCACTCTTGTTTTTCAAGGAAACCTATTCTACCCTTCAAGCTTTAAACCAAAGCTTGTAACAAGTGGATTCCCAATCTCAGAATGATCTCACAAACCAACCCAATCAAGCAAATAGCAAAACAAAGCTCAATTGGTATGAAAAATCAAGAACAATAAGAGAGAGAAAATCAAATAGCAAAGTAGCAAAGCTTAGGCGCTCTCTCAATAATGCTCTTACATTCTCTAGGTTCAGAGACATCTATTTATAGTCACTCTGTGAATAGTATTCACTGCAACCCTTGAAAGAGCCGTTGTGAGTAAATAATAAAAATCTGAAATTGAATGACATCATACCCTTTACGTATGTAGTAGTTCCTCTACGTACGTAGCCTTTGATCCCATCAGAGTCCAACATGCGTCGATACCCATTCTACGTGCCTTTTCTGAGCTTCAATTTATACTGTCCATCAGATGAATACTTTTATGTGCTTAGAACCATCACTACGTGCGTAAGGTTCTTATTCTGCATGCTTAGACACTTCATTTAATGTGTGTTGTCAATTTTTAAGATTGCACCTTTGATTCCTCACATAACCATGCCAGGAATATTCTAATTCAAATTTCAAGTAGCTTTATGATGGCTATCATTCATTGCACTTCTACGTGCTTAGCACCATTGTAATGTGCATAGACTTCAGTTTTCAAAGATCACACCTTTAGCCTTTTATGTGCTTAGAGCCATCTGTGTATAGAGAGATTGCATCTTCAAAGATAATGCCTTTGGACTTCTACGTGCTTTGACGCTTCCAATTTACGTGCCTTTAAAATATGACAACTCTTTTAGATCAGACACCATTCACGACTACTTTGCATTGAAATGGCATTTACGTACATAGTGAAATTCCATGGAGTTACTGCTATTATCTCTTGCAAATCTGCGTGCGTAGTACTTAGGCTACATGCTTAAAAGTTGACTTAACTTCACTAGATGCGTTGTTGTACCAGTTGTGTGCGTAGAAGCTACCTCAGACTCACCAGAGAATATCAGGACTTCATTTGCGTACGTTGCTACCTCATCTACGTGCATAGGGGCAATTACGTGCTTAGCTTAAAATTTTCACATGTTTTGTTATTCATCAAAACTAAGTGGGATTTCACATGTTGACCAAAATTGGCTCAACATAATCAAGATCCAAAATACAATTAACCAAAAAGATATTCAACTCTTATCGTTGGTCTAACCTCCTCTAAGAAAAACTCTGAAGGCAAATTTGGATTGAGTAGGAATTAGCTTATAACTGGTAACAATTTGTGGAGAGAGAAGAGAAGAGGTGAATATGAAACTCATAAGTAGGAACATATACAACAAAAGAGGAAACTTATTACCTATATCAATAATTCAACATTTTATTATCATTCATCAATTCATCAATCTCAATTGCTTATTGATCAATCTCTCAGCATTCATAACAATTACTTTTGAACATATTATCCATGTTAGCCAATAAACTTTAGTTTCAAGAAAACATCATGCGATGTAAATAAAACATGCAAAAATGCTACATATACATAGTCTCAATAGAAAGTCTTGATATCACCGTTCATACACTCATAACATATTGAAACTGCTCTCACAATTACTTGGATGCTAAAATAATAAATATAATCCACAACTAGTATCTAAGTCAAAATCAAGATCAAGCTAGAAACCCTTAAGAACTAAAATAGTACGTAGCTCAAAAGGGCTAATAAATTGATAGCATTAAGGGCTAAAATAGTTCCTAGCACCCTAAAGGTCGCAAAGCTGAAACTAGTTGGCAAATTGTCTCTAATCCTTGAGTCCACTCATCCCAATAATCAAACATAATAAAGCTTATCAATAAGAGCATATCTGTGAATATTACAGTCCATGGGCTCTAACAAGATACACTCAACTAAATCATAGTACAATACACTACAAGGATATGATCAATAATATAGTCTCATAATTTAGTAATTCATCATATCTCATCATAAGTGTATATCATCATAAGCCAACCATTTAGTTCATTCGATATGTATGTATCTCAATGCTTTTATGAAGTGTAAGAATTTCATGGAAACCGTTATTATGTATTTCATTTGATGGCCTTAAGAATGGCACTCCAAGAGGGAGAGGGGTGAATTGGAGTTTTAGAGGTTTAAAAATTTTGTTGAAAACTTTTGCAAGTTAAACCAAATAACAAGCTTTATACAAGTAAAATCAAAGTATAAATATGGATGCAATAAAACCACAAATTGACAATCAAGATAAGGCAAATATAAAAAAATGTAAAAAGAGTAAGGGAGAGAGAAATCAAAGCCTCAATTTATAGTGGTTCGGTCCTCTTGACCTACATCCACTCCTCTATATCTATTAGAGAATTTCAATCCACTAACTCCTCACTTGTAGGTGGAGGAAAACAGTTTACAACACTTTTTTGAGGCCTCAACAAACAAACCTTTACACCTTGTTTTTACGGGATCAACAAGAAAACCGTTCACCTCTAGTTTTTGATGGCTCAACTAGCAAACTATTTCCCTAGTTTTTCTGGGCTTAACTAGAAAACCATTATCACTTGTTTTTAGGACAAAACAAGAAATCAAACCTCTAGTTTTTGTGAGATCAAATAGCAAACCGTCTCCTTAGTTTTTTAAGGCTCACTAGAAACCACTCTTATTTTTCTAAGGCTTAACAGAGAAACCTATTTACCCCAAGCAAAAAACCTTGCTTGTTACAAAATCAACCCAAGATATAGTAGATTAAAGCTCACACCAACCAAAAAATGTGATAACAAATAAATAGTTAAAATGGATAATAAAGGTAGAAATGAGAGATAAAATGAATAGAAAGTCTTGGCAAAGGTATATCTCTTGTTTCTTTTGCTTTGGGATGTCTATTTATAGCCACTTGTAAAAATATAGTCGTTGAAGGCTCAAAGTAGCCGTTGTGAAACCAACAAAGATTCTGTCCAGCAATGACGTCACCCTTTACTACGTGCATAACAAGCATCTACGTGTGTAGTACCTTGTTCCAACTGAGTTCCTCATGCTTTGATAGTCATTCTACATACATTGTAAGAACTCCACTAGTTTTTGCTTTGTATAGGTCAGCATCTACGTGCTTAGCCCTCTTTCTACGTGCGTAGACTTATGCTCTACATGCATTGTGCCACATTTTGCGTGCATTGATCTGAATTTTAGAATATGCAATTTCACCTAGACATTTTGCTATGCGCGTAACTCCTTCTTCTACGTGCGTAGTCGGATATTCAAGATTGAACCGTTGAATCTTCACGTGACTTATGTCAGAGAATATTTGAAATTTAAATCCTAAGGAGCGTCTTGATTTTGTCAGTATTCTGGAACCTCGTTTACGTGCGTAGTGACCTCTTCTACTTGCGTAGAATGTCTTTTCAAAGATTACACATTTTCTCTTCTATGCGCCTTGCTGCATCTTTCTATGTGTTTGATTTCTCAAACACTTAACTC
>CAODLS010164606.1:0-14082 GCA_948243855.1 Flueggea neowawraea | reverse complement strand
CCAACAATTTCCATTCTCATCTCTTCCTGAACTCGCCTATGTAGATCTCAGCATAAATAAGCTCTATGGTATCATTCCACCTCAAATAAGCCTGCTTTCCAAGCTCATCTATCTTGATTTGTCCATTAATAATCTCTCCGGTAAAATCCCACCAGAAATTGGCCTCCTCACAAATCTTAAAACATTGCACCTTGTGGAAAATCAGTTAAATGGCTCAATTCCTGAAGAAATTGGTGGCTTAAAGTTTCTTGAAGAGCTTGCAATGTACAGCAACCATCTAGATGGTCCAATTCCAGCTTCATTGGGAAATCTGGGCAATCTGATTCGGCTTTACCTTTATAATAATTCACTTTCTGGTTCCATTCCTGCACAAATGGGACAACTCTCCAATGTGGAAGAAGTTTACATAGATACCAACAATCTGACTGGTTCCATTCCTTCCTCCTTGGGAAACTTGAAAAGGCTTGCCGTGCTTTACCTGTTCAGCAATCAACTTACAGGTTCTATTCCCCCAGAACTTGGAAATCTGATTTCTCTTCAGTATCTGAGCCTTCAAACAAACAGTCTCACTGGATCAATTCCGATATCATTCGGTAGTCTGACAAACCTCACCCTTCTCCATCTTTAAGGAAATCAACTTTCTGGCTCTATTCCTGAAGAGCTAGGGAACTTGATAGGCCTTATTGACCTGGAGTTGAGTCAGAATAAACTAAATGGTTCTGTACCTGCTTCATTTGGTCAATTGAGCAACTTGGAAACAGTATTCCTTCGGGACAACCAACTTTCTGGTCGTATTCCAGAAGGCATCGGGAATCTGCTAAACCTGAAGGAGCTTCATCTGGACGACAACCATTTCACTGATTCTATACCTCAAAATGTTTGTTTTGAAAGGCATCTTGAGAAATTCATTGTTAGTGGCAATAATCTCACAGGTCCAATTCCCAATAGTCTAAGAAATTGTTCTACCTTAGTCAGAGTTCGCTTGGATGGAAACCAGCTCACAGGAAACATATCTGAAGTTTTTGGCATCTATCCGAAGCTAAAGTTTATCGATCTCAGCAACAATAATTTTTTTGGAGAAGTCTCCTCTAATTGGGCCAGGTGCTCTCAATTGTCCTCCCTCTTTATTGCAGGGAACAGTATCACCGGTAGGATACCACCTGAGCTAGGATTCTCAAAACAATTGCAAAGACTTGATCTTTCATGAAACCGCATTGAAGGGGAGATTCCAAAGGAAATAGGGAAAGTAAATTCTTTGGAGTGGCTCCTTTTAGCCCGGAACCAACTTTCTGGTGCTATACCTTAAGAGCTGGGATCATTAACCGAACTTCTATTTCTTGACTTGTCTGGGAACAGATTGATCAAGTCAATCCCTGATAAGATAGGGGACATATCCATGTTGTTCTACTTAAATCTGAGCAACAACATGCTCACTGGGAGAATTCCGACTCAAATTGGTATATTAGATAAGTTATCACACCTTGATCTGAGTTATAACTCACTCACTGGAAAGGTACCGGAGGAATTTTCAGGTCTCGAATCCTTGGAGACATTGAATCTCTCTCACAATCACTTGACTGGTGTCATTCCTGAAAAACTTTCCGAATTGGGTGGCTTGTCGAAGGTGGATTTATCAAACAACAATCTGTCTGGTCCAATTCCAGACAGCAAACCGTTCAAAGAAGCAGCACTGTAGGGTAACAAAGGACTTTGTGGCAATGCTAATGCGCTTCAACCTTGCCAAGTTAACATGGGAAACAAACATGCCAGGAGAAGGGACGTCATAGTCGCACTTGCGATTGCACTGCCTGTTGTAGGAGCAGTAATGCTTCTAACTGCCTTGCTTGTCATATTCTTTTGTTTCCGAGCAAGAAAGGCGTACGAGGAGAATGTATGCGGATCAAACGACGAAGAATTGCTTTCCATATCAAGTATGAATGGACAATCAATGTATGAGGAAATCATGCAAACGACCAAGAATTTTGATGGCATTCATTGTATTGGAGAGGGTGGATGTGCCAGAGTCTACAAAGCAGAGTTGCAATATGCCACTGTAGCTGTAAAGAAGTTCCGGTCTTTGGATCATGGTCAGATGGCTGATCAGAAAGAATTTCTGAACGAGATAAGAGTGTTAACTGAGATCAAACACCGTAATGTTGTGAAGCTCTATGGATTTTGCTCGCATTCGCGTCACTCATTTTTGGTATGAGTACCTAGAGAGGGGAAGCCTGGCCTTAAACCTGAGCAATGATAAAACTGCAACAGAATTGGATTGGGATAAAAGGCTAAATGTTGTAAAAGGAGTGGCTCATGCACTGTTTTATATTCACACCGAGTGCATACCACCAATTGTTCACAGAGAAATAACCAGCAAAAACATTCTGCTGGATTCAGAATTTGAAGCTCATGTTTCAGACTTCGGCATAGCCAAGCTTCTGAAACCAGACTCATCCCATTGGACCGTTCTTGCAGCAACATTTGGTTATATTCCACCAGGTAATTAATCAAATTTTGAATTTCCTAGCTACCCTATTAATCTAACATCCTTTTCTTGACATTTATGTGATCATTTTTCAATCTATGTGGTTTCTGCAGAACTTGCTTACACAATGAAAGTGACTGAAAAGTGTGATGTGTATAGTTTTGGAGTGTTAACGTTGGAGGTGATTAGAGGAAAGCATCCAGGTGAATTGATCTCTGTTTTGTCATCAAAATCAGGTGGCGCGGATATATCGCTGGACGATTTGTTGGATCAAAGGCTTCCAACTCCATCACCTCAGCTTCATGAAAAATTGGCCGTCATTGTCAGTCTTGCATTTTCGTGTCTCCATGTCAATCCACAATCTAGGCCTGATATGCAGATTGTGTCTCACACCTTATCTAGCTCTCTTAAATAGACAAATATAGTTTTTTTTCACCTGAATATATTTTCTAGTTTGGGTTACTAGTATTTGAGGCATTACATACAGTTTATACTTTTTGTTTTACCAATAAATTTTGTGGTAAAATTTTACTGTTGTCAGCGGCGGATTAAGCATAAGCAGGGGCTGAATCGTCAATAGAGGTACACATAAATTCAATTTTTCAACAAATCTCTAGCACTAAATCAATAAAACTGAATTTTTTATTAAAAATAGAGGAAATGGTCGACTTACCGGGGAGATTGTTAATGCAGCAAGAAGAAGAAAAGCAAAGCAATAGCAGACAGAGCTCCGAGGTTGTCACCGTCATGTCGGTGTCGGAGGAGGAGGCACGATGGAGACTGGAGAGGACGAAGAAGCAATGCTTTGCTTTTCCTTCTGTCTTCCGTTTTAATTAACAAGAGCAGGGCAAAATGAATGCACCGTTTTGCCCGACTCTTTTTTTCTTTTTTCTTTTTTAACAGTGGGGGAGATAGCATATTATTATTATAACATATATAAATATGAAAAATACTTATATGTCATTTTAATAAATATATATAAATGTACGGATGTTGGACAAAATTAGATTAGTATTAAAAAAAGTTGTTATAAAGTTAGAGATATCCACAACTACTCCATAATATATATAAATGTACGGATGTTGGAAAAAAATTTAGACATTTTTATCCCTCTTTTTTATCCATAAATACTTATAAGCTCTTTTGATAAATATCTTAAATAGATTCAAAAATTAGATTAGTATTTAAAAATTTGTTATGGAGTTAGAGATATTCACAACTGCTCGTATAGATAATTTGTAATTATCTCAACAACAAAAATCTAATCTTTATCTGTTCTGAAAAGTATAATCTGTAATTATCTCAACTGAAAACTTAAATTTTATCTACTTTGAAAAATATGTATCTTATTTTCAAATTCACTAGTTATCATGAGAGTTTAAAATTTAATATTATTATCGGATTACCATTGTCCTATTTATATATAACCCAAGTATCCCACACTAAACTTCAGGTATATTCTTTTTCCTTTGTTTGCTTTTATACGAATTTTATTCATTAGTTTTATGAAATATAAATTATTTTAATGCATATATTTTGCACTTATACTCAATTTTTTTTTGAAAAATTAGGCTTTATGGAGAAGCTTACTATTGTTTATCAAGGCAAAATAACGGCTTTGGGATAAATGGTGTTTTTTAAATAGCACTGATAAATTATTACCTTAATGACCGTAATCACAAAAGAATCGTTTTTTGCTGCCTAAGTAACAAAAGACACTCATTCATTGCCTTCGGATTGTTGCTATGTTTAGTGATGTTCTAATTTGGGGTTTTCTTTGTATAGAGCGAAGATTTGCGAAGAGTGATTGGGTTGTTACCGTTGAGAAAACATCACACAATAATTTTGTTGATTTATTATCATTGGGATCTAAATATTGTCATTATATAATATATCTCTTTTATTATGGAAATCTATTGTACTAATATTTTATTTCACACTTAAAGTTGTATTTGCATGCAACACAGTAATATCGTTATATGTAACGTATTAAAAACCATTTTCAACTTATTAAAAAAATTAAGTATATTCGATTAAGTTTTTCATTACATAATTTTATTTTTTTTTCTAATTTTATGCAATGAATATTGACTACCAAAATTTAAAGACATATATTGATATTACAAATAATTAAATTATAAATAAATAACTTCAATAACGTGCAACGCACGTACATAAAAGACTATTTTTTTAAGTGTGAAGTGAAACGACGTCGTTTTGCCCATCACTTAATTTTTTTAAACCACAAAGCAAAACGACATTGTTTTGCCATGTGGTTTAAATTAAAAAAAATAGGATAGAAAAAAGAAGAACAGTGGTGTTTTAACGCAAATTTGTAGATGTTGGGTTCACTTCAACGGCAGCGGTAGGGGCGGAGCGTTGGTGCTCCTTCGGCGGAAGGAAGTGCTCAAACATCTGCTTGTCCCCTTGTAGCTCCACCTTTGACTGTTGTTATTAGTTGATTATGTTGAGTTGAATTGATTTTCTTTATGATATGTTGAAGTTATCTTAGTAAAACATGGGCTAAGGCAAAATGGGCCTAGTCTTGTTGTTTTGAATGAGTTTCAGGGTTAATGTTGGTTTACTTGACTAGAGCTCTTGTAAAACCTATAAATAAGTGACTTGGGGAAACATATGTAACCTAGAGTGTATGTGACGTCTTTCATTAGTGAAATAAAATTGTTTGCTCTCTTTGCTTGTGGACGTAAATCATTTTGATTGAACCACGTAAATCTTTGTGTTCTTGTGTGATTGTTCTCTTTATATTATTTTGCTTTATTCTATTGCTTTGCCGGACAAATGGTATCAAAGCCACGAACGTTTGTTGATTTAGAAACTCCTGGGTTTAGATCTTTAGAAAGAAAATGTCTTCGTACAAATTCAAGATTGATAAATTCAATGGGTCAAATGATTTAACCTTGTAGAAGTTAAAGATGAAGGCGCTTCTAGTTCAGTAGAAGTGTGCAAGGCGATAAAAGGGGAAGAGAGGTTACCGACAAAACTGACAGCAATGCAGAATGTTGAGATTGTGTCAAGGGTACACAATGCAATTCTTTTGAATTTAGTAGATGAAGTCCTGAGGGTGGTTGCCGATAAAAATAAAGCTGTGGGCTTGTGGAAAAAATTGGAAAGCAAATATCAGAATAAATCTTTGACGGACATGCTTTATAAAAAAAGGCGATTACATACCTTAAAGATGACAGAAAGTATGCAGGTAAAAGATCAACTTGATAACTTTAACAGAATTATACTAGATTTACAAGGTGTAGGTGTTAAGGCTGAAGATGAGGATCAAGCCATGATTTTGTTGTGTTCTTTGCCTAGCTCTTATAAGAATTTTGTAGATACTATAATGTATGGTAGAGATAGTATCTCGATAAATGATGTTAAGGATACTATGTTGTCTAAAAATTTGAAGAAGTTAGTTTCTAGTTCTGGTGGATGCAGTGTAGAATATGGGTTAATTATAAGTAGGGGCAAGAGCATGGAAAAGAATCATGGGAGTAACAATAGGTTATATTCAATGTCGAGATCTAGGTTGAGATGTTTTCACTGTAAGGAGATTAAGCACATAAGAAGACTTTATCCACAACGTGAGAGAAACTGTTTAGAATCAAGAGTAGCAGTGGTTCAGAATAATTCTAGGGTGAATCAAGAGTTTTAATTGTTACTATATCTAGCTCTGCAAATAACTGGGTTATAGACACTGGTGCAACTTATCACATGATTTTTTTTAAGAAATTGTTTACTTATTTAAGGGAATGGAGTGACAGTACGAAATCGGGAGATGGTGAGGAGTTAAGTGTCGAAGGTAGTGGTTCCTTGCAGATTAGGATGTATGATGTGATGGATAGAAAACTTGATACTTGGTATGTCCCTAGTTTGCGTAAAAGCTTGATTTCTGTGGGAGCTTTAGCTAAGCAAGGTTATGGTTTCTCTAGTAGAGGTGTAGTGATTCGGGTGTCCAAGGGTTCTCTAATGGTAATGAAGGGTAAATTGCAAAATGACATGTACACCTTGATTGGTAACTCAGTGACTGTGAATGGTGCTATGGCTGTTGGGAGTTCAGTAGAGAAACATGTTGAGTGTTCAGAGTTATGGCATAAGATATTGCGTCATATGTGTGAGAAAGGGATCAATGAATTGAGTAGAAAAGGACTATTAGGTGGTGTAGAGACTGAGAAGCTGAAGTCCTGGTGTTTGATGAATAAGCATCATAGGGTGAGGTTCAGTATTGAAAGCCCTTTATCTGATGGTGTACTTCATTATGTTTACTTAGATTCATGAGATCCCTCTCCGGTGGAGTATCTTGGTAGACACAGATACTTGTTAACACTTGTTGATGATTTCTTTAGAAAAACTTGGTTATACTTTCTGAAATCAAAAGAGGAAGTATTTGGGAAGTTCAAAGAGTGGAAGACTATGGTAGAAAATCAGACTGAAAAAATAGTCAAGACACTGAGAATAGACTCGAATTCTATACCAGAGAATTTGATGAGTTCTATAGAAAGAAATGTATAGTGAGGCACCACACTGTACTGGAAAAGCCACAGCTGAATGGAGTTGCAGAACTAATGAACCAAACACTTGTGCAACATGCAAGATCTATGCAGAAAGATAGGGTCTTACAAAATAATTTTTTGCTGAGATAGTTAATACTACTGGATATCTAGTAAATAAATCGCCATCGATTACAATTGATGGGAAAATTCCACAAGAGGTATGGTCTGGTAAACCATGTAATTATTCTGACTTAAAGATATTTGGTTGTCCTGTGAAAGCATGTGTTGGTGATGACAAACTGGAGCTTAGGACAGTAAAAGGTATATTCGTGAGGTATACGTCTAAAGGCGGTTATAGGTTATGGTGTGCTAAGGAAAAGTCCATGTTTATAGATAGCAGAAATGTCTATTTTGATGAGTCTACTGTGTTAAGTCAGAAGGTAGAGCTTGAGAGTCTTACAGAAAGTAATATTGATCTGGGTGCAAACCAGAAGGTGGAGTTTGAGATCGAGACTCCGAAACAGTCCAAAGTCGATTGTATTGATTCACAAAGTATAGTAACAAGTGAATTGAGGTACGTTAACTGTGTTAGTGATGGAGAATTTCAATCACTTGGTAATACAAAAGATGTACATAGTAGTTTATTGCTAGATGTGGATGATAAAGTGGTTATGCTAGATGCAGCAGAGAAGTTCAAGCATGGCTTAGACTTGGTAAATGTTCCCAAAGCTTAAGCTTGATGCCTTTTCGGAGCATGGCAGAGGAGTAGTTCTATATTCTGAATCGAAAGAAGAAATAAAATTCAATTCAAGGTGAAGAATTGTTGAGTTGAATTGATTTTCTTTGTGATATGTTGAAGCTATCCTAGTAAAATATGGGCCATGATAAAATAGACCAGGTCTTGTTGTTTTGAATGGGTTTTAGGGTTAGGATTGGTCTACTTGACTAGAGTTCTTGTAAAACCTATAAATAGGTGGCTTAGGGAAACACATGTAACCTCGAGTGTATGTGCCGTCTTTCAATAGTGAAATAGAATTGATCGCTTTATCTGCCCGTGGATGTAGATCACTTTGATCAAATCACGTAAATCTCTGTGTTCTTATGTGATTGTTCTCTTTCTATTATTCCGCTTTATTCTATTACTTTGCCTGATAGATTATATCATCAAATAATTTCAACTTAGAGTAATAGTTTTTATTTATGTGTCTACACGAGAATATTATGTAGAATTTATAAGATCCTATTATGACTAAGAAAATACATGAGAGAAATACCACATTATAAGTAATAAAACTGACGTGAAAAAGGAAATTATACTTGAAGGATAATTTGATGACAAGGGGGAATATATTAATTACAGAAGCATAGAAAACAAGGAATATTAGTTAAATTATATAATTGATGTATCCTTTCAACTATTAATGCTGTATAATTTGAATTGGATTCAAAACATACGAGCAACATACAAAACCAGAACCCAAAGATTAAAATAATTTGGGGATTATCCTCATGATTAATATTAACACTGGAAATTCTAATGGTTGGAGACCTCATCTCAAGCCTATCATCGACATCATCAACTATTTGTGATTTGCTATTGAAGGATATTCTAGACTAGAGTCTCTCACACCCCACTTGAGCAATAGCAGAAAAAACACCACATATTGTAAATTTGGCATTTTCATGCTTAAAAATAGCAGTAGGACACTTAAATGGTTAATAAATAGAATAATCAAGGTTAATATGATTATGATGTCTATTGGAGAATTTTCGGTCTTTGTTTTGGATAGCGTAATCGACTTGAAATGAAAGAGAAATCAACAACAAAAATTAGAGTAGTTCGGCCAACTCGATGCCTACGTCCACTACCTAATTCTCACCACTTAGGATTTTCACTATAACAGTAATTGATTACGACTCAATCCAACAACCCAATACAACGAGGTTGATTCCCGACTCAACACCTCTAAGGCCCTCACAATATTGTTTTTCTTAGGTTCACAACAAACCTCTACAATGTCATTTTCTATAGGCTTATAACAAACATTTCTCACACTCTCAAGGTGTATACAAAGTGTTTACAAGACAATGAAGTTCTATGCTAGAGTTGCATATTTGAGTTTGATGCTTGAACTTTGATCTCTAACTTGAATTGTTTTTTTTTTGTTCGAATTGATAAGAAATTTGGCACAATGAATTTTGATATTGTTAAACACGTTTTTAGCCTGCTCTTGATGTATTTATAACATTTCCATGCAATATAACCGTTGCCTTGAAGAATATAGTTGTTGGAGTGCATTTAATGTAGTTGCAGCCTTCTGTGACACTCATAACGTACGTCCCAAGTACTCCAACGTACGTTGATCATAGTTGAACCCAGATGACATACGTTTTAGGTGTGTTACGTACTTTGTGCAAGATTCATGTATGTTATTCTTGCTTCACGTACATTGTTTTGTGTTCCAGTAGCTTCGGTTTGCACTCAGCTCCTTCATTACGTACGTTGCTACTTGTTACGTACGTTATTTAGTGTCTTACGTACGTTGTGTGGGTGTGTTGCGTGCATTGTGTTCACTTAATGTACGTTAAGTGCGTCAACAACATTGTTTTGCAATTCCAAGCTTTTCAACGTGTTCCATCTCAAGCCAAGCATTCTGCTCATCACAAAATATTTTGTTCATTATCAAAATATATAAGGAACTTAATGTTGATGACCTATGATTCAACAATATCTTGGCATGAATAACTTGAAGTTGTTTGTTTAATAAGAGAAGACAACCACATTTTATTAACAATGGGTTTCATACTTCATGTTTTAAGTATTCCTCCTAGTACTGTTTTAGAGCTAGTTCAGAATGATGCTAGAGGAACAGTTTATGAAAGAACTTGTAATGCTGCTTGTATTGTTCGTTGATTTATGTGGTATTAATAAAAGATTTTGCCACTTCTTGTCCTAAGGCTTACGTAACAGGATTGAGACGCAGGCCCCAAAACAAGGAGTGTCATTTGTCTGGGAGCTAGCCTAGGTTGTTGGACAAATGGGTGGTCCTTTCCAGGAAAAAAAAAATGAGTTTCTTACGTGTTTAATATATTTGCTGTTTTACATTTAATGTCATTGAAAATGTAGTTTCAACAAAAGGCTAGTATTATTGACCAAAAAACAAAAGGCCAGTATCTTGCAATCAAGGAGTAAGATCAAATAAAGAATTATTTTCTGAATTTCATAATGTCATTGTTGGTCTTACATTAAAATTGAGGATGATTTAATTTAATAAATGAACTTTTTTTACTTATAAAAAAATGACGAATTTTTTTACTATCAAGCTGTAAGGTCAAATAGAGAATTCTTTATTTAAACAATTTGGTTTCTCTTCAATTTTTATTTGCTATTAGGAGTGACAGATTGAAATTCCAAAAAATATATAGTAATCAATAGGATACAGATATAAAACTCTCTATAGAGCTGTCCATTCTATGTTGTTATTTTTGTTATTTAAGAATTGTGATGAAATATTTGTATTTGTTTACATGTTAATATATTATTGAATTTTAGTACTAATTGTGTGTTACAGTGTTGGAATTTGGTTTTATGGAACTGCACATGTAATTCGAGTTACGAAAAATCTACTTTTTATTTAAAATTGCAACTAGTTGTTGAACTAACTTCTAAATAAGTTGCAAGCAATCTTTACTTTATTCGAGCTTCCAATAAGCTCTAAACCAGCTTTATAATCGCGCCGAAATCAGCTCAACTTTTATTGCATTGGATCCTATTCTTTCAAAGAATTTTATTTCATTCTTTTAATGTTTTTGTTCTTTTTTTCAGAACATTTAGAGTTTTAGTACAGTGAATTGTAAACTCATATTCATTATTCGTAAGCAGTAAATAGGAGATTTTGTAAAAATTAAATACATTCAGTTCCTTAGTAATTAGCCTCAATTTATTCGGTGAACTAATAGCAGCAAAAACTATTAGCAGATTAATAAAAAGATAAGTATTCGTAACAAGTTCTTTGAACCTCATTATATTGACCATCTTATGTGCAATCTGTTGTCAACCAAATGTTAAAAAATGAAAGAAAGAAAAACGAAAAGAGATTTAATTAAGAACGCAGCCATATGTTGCCACCCAAATCTAAAAAAAAAAGAAATTAGAAAAAGAAACAAGTAAAGGTTTAAATAAGAAAGCAGCGGTGTGTTTGGCTGAACATGTTGTTTGAGGTGGTCCCTTTAATGCTAAGCTCAACTCTGTTTTGAATCTTTGTGCTTCCTATTTACATTAATGGATTTTTATTCCGGTTCAATTTTTTTTCTTTTTAAAGAAAGAAAGAAAGCAGCCTTACTATGTCAACCAAATGTTAAAAAATGAAGAATAAAAAAAACTAGAAAAGGAGGTTTGAATAAGAAGGCACTGAAATTTTAATCCAAGACAGTGATAATTCCAGTCAACTCTTTGTTCTATAAGTAAGACGGGGTAGAGCCATAACCATGCATACCACTCTCATTCTATCTTCAGTTTAAAAGACACATCAAAACAAGCAACATTATGAGGCTTCTCTTGTTTTTTATCATTGTCTTGGCATCTAATTCTGTTTCCTCGTTTGCTGCAACATCCAGAGATGAAGCAGAGGCTCTTCTGACATGGAAAGCCAGTCTTGACAACAATCTAGTCCTGTCTTCATGGGTTGGACACAACCCTTGTAATAATTGGGTCGGAATAGGTTGTTATAAGTCAGGAAATGTCACAAATATATCCCTTAAGCACATGAATTTAGGAGGTACTCTCTACAATTTTAGCTTCATTTCCTTTCCCAACCTCATAGTTTTAGACCTACAAAACAGCTCATTCCATGGTACTATTCCTCCTGAAGTTGGTAAGCTGTCAAATTTATTGTTCAATGATTTGTCTCGGAATCGTTTCTCCGGAAAAGTTCCATCCTCCATCGGTTTACTTAGAAATTGTGGCACCATTAGCTTTGCAGTAAATGATTTGACAGGTCCAATTCCTGACGAGATAGGAAATTTGACTTCTCTCAACTCCTTGGATTTGAGTAGTAACAACCTAACAGGTCCTATCACTACTTCATTAGGAAACCTGAATAATTTGTCTTTTATTCATTTTTCTTTTAACAATCTTTCTGGACGCATTCCACAAGAGAGGAAAATTGCGCAAGTTGACAATGCACTGTCAGGTTCCATACCTGCAGAGATAGGAAATCTAATTAATTTGACTCATCTTTTTCTTCTTGACAATTTTCTCTCAGGATCCATACCCCAAGAAATCGGCAGAATGAGATCACTACAATGGCTCGACTTGTCAGAAAATGACATATCTGGCAATATCCCTTCAACCATAGGGAACATTACTAGTTTGATTGGTATCTATTTAAATGAAAATAAACTTGTTGGTTCCACACCCCCAGAAATAGGCAAGTTAACATCTCTTGCTCATCTTCAACTATCACAAAACAATCTATCAGGAGTGGTTCCTTCTTTTATAGGAAACTTGACTAACCTAAATAGTCTTGTGTTGTTTATGAACACTTTCGTTGGTCCTTTGCCATCCGAAATGAATAACTTGACACGTTTCACCTCCTTGCAATTGAGTTCTAACAAATTCACAGGTCATTACCGCAACAGATTTGTTCCTCTGGGTTACTAAATTTTTTTAGTGCCCAAGAAAATGATTTCACAGGTCCTATCCCGAAGAGCGTGAAAACTGTAGCAGTTTGTCAAGAGTTAGGCTTGAAGGGAACAGACTAACAGAGAACATAGCAGAAGCTTTCGGCACATACCCTAATTTGGTGTAAATTGATTTGAGCAACAATGAGTTGTATGGTGAGCTTTCTGCAAATTGGGGTCGGTGCCATAACTTGACAAGCCTGAAACTTTCCAACAATAAACTCTCTGGTGTGATTCCTCCAGAACTTGGACAAGCAACTTTGCTCCAACAACTTGAACTCTCCTCAAATCGTCTATGTAGCAAGATTCCCAAGGAACTGGGAAGGTTAAAACCGCTGCTTAAACTTTTGTTGGATGATAACCACCTCAGAGGTAACATTCCTCCTGAAATTGCCACATTGCCTCTTCTCAATGATTTTACCCTTGCACGGAATGAGTTTGTTGGCCTCCTTCCCAAACAAGTGGGAGAGTTATCGAATCTACTCTCTTTAAACTTGAGCTCCAATAATTTTAACGGTTTAACGGTAGCATTCCTGCTGAGATTAGTAAGCTACGTTTTCTTCGAGTTCTTGATCTCAGCCTCAGCTTGGAGGAATGCAACGGTTGGAGATGTTGAACCTCTCCCACAATGAGTTGTCTGGTTCTATCCCTTCCACTTTTGAGAGTTTGACCAGCCTAACATCCGTTGATACATCATACAATCAACTGGTTGGTCGTCTCCCAAACATTAATGCCTTAAAGAATGCTTCATTTGAGGTTGTTAGAGGCAACAACGGGTTGTGCAGTGATAAACTTGGTTTACCAATTTGTCCATCGACGAGTGAAAGTCATCAGGGAACTATAAAACTTACCAACTTGTTGATATTGATATTGGCTCCATGTTTAGGATCTCTTACCCTTTTGTTTATTGTGATTGCAGTTCTGTATACTTATGGCAAGAGAACAAAAAGTACGAAACAAGTTGCAAATTTGGAAGCCCGACCTAACAACATTTTTAAGATATGCAGCTGTGACGGGACGTTGGTGTATGAAAATATCATTCAAGCCATTGAAGGATTTGATTCCAAATGTTGTATTTGTTGAGATTGGAGTGAATTTCTTGATCAAGATTGAAGCCAAAACCTTATGGGAAGTGATACAAGCCAAAGAAAGACAGATTTGTGAAGGAAGTTGTTGGACGGACACGGAGAGCTACACGGGCGTGGGATTGACCGTGTAATTCACTGGAGCCAGAAGAGAAGAGAACTGGGCGGACACGGCCTTGGCCACGGCCTTGTCCGTGTCCGTGTGTTTCGTTGTCGTGCTTCTGGAGGTACACAGACGCGAAGACGTGACCGTGTGTCGAAGAGTTGTGCCCGTGTCTTGGCTTCCTTGGCCGTGTAACCGATTCTGACGGGATTTAGGGTTTCAATTAGG
>CAODLS010164447.1:0-15891 GCA_948243855.1 Flueggea neowawraea | reverse complement strand
GCCTATGAATGATGTAAACTACAACAATGTTGCATTTCCTAATAACAAATCTGTTCCACCAATCAAAAATCTAAGGATCAAAAGTGCTAAAAACTTGGAAACACTTGATCAGGAGGCCACAAAAAGAATGAAGTCAAATTTAGAGCCAAAGAACCTAAAAAAGAGGCCAGTGGGGCGAGCAAAAGTCCACAATGACCTTGTTGGTTTAAATACTACGAAAAGTCAAGGAGGTGAGGGCTCTGGCATGACCTCCTTAAAGGATGCTACAAGGACAAGGATCCCTTCAGCAGAAAGGTTGAGAGAGCCGTTACCCTGCCAAGGTAGGAAGGAGCTCATTAGCTTGTTGCAAGAAGCAATGCATAGCCCAAACCATGAGGCATCAAGTGTTCCGGCTCCTATGAGAAAGAGGGTTGCTGCACCTCCGAGAAGAGTCGATGGAAGACTTATTTATATCAGTCCAATGCCATTGCACACAGCTGGCATTGGTGTTACTAGTACTGGCAAAGGTGACATTCTTCAACTAATGTGATTTAGATCATTTGTTTTGCCAGATTAATTTTTTTGATCAATTACCCATTTTTTTTATCATCAGGGGATGGAAAGCAAAAGAAAGAAGGGCCCTGCGTTGGGACAAAAGGTTTTCGGTCTCCAGAGGTGAGAACAAAAAGAATTTCATGGCTATTTTTAGTTTATGTCTATAATGCCTTGATAATTTTTCAAAAGAAGCAAAATTTGACTTTTGAGACTAAGAGATTATGATGGAATGACTTGAAGACCATTAAGAAAATCTCGAAATAAGCTTCCTGATTAATATATTTGCTACTGAATCTCAGGTTTAGCAACTTAATCTTCTTACTGTGATATTATAGTTCAGGTTATTAGAATTGACCTCAGGTTAGCTAAAATCTTACATCTAATTTTATCTTGATGTCTAATTTTCCTGCACCACTTGACAAATCAATAATGTATTTCCATTCCTTTTCGAAGTACAGTAAAAATTTGGTATTTTGGGCCGTCCAAGTTCTATATTATATTTGCCGGATTTTTTTTTTGACTAATGTCTTTGCTGGATTAGAGTAACTGATGGGTCGGTAGGTGAGGAAGAGCTCTAGATGAAAATTCTGACAAATTTGGGTTGCATGTCTTTGCCCTTATTGTTGCTTATACGATCCTGTATTTGAAGGCCTCCTTTTCATTTTTGTTTTTCAAAATGGAAGTGTTAATGTCGAATGTAGTCTCCAAAAAAAGTGTTAATTGTTGAATGTGTCATTCAGGTCTTGTTCAGATCAATTCATCAAGGCCCAAAGCTTGATGTCTGGTCTGCTGGTGTAACCTTGCTTTACCTGATCGTAGGAAGAACACCCTTTTATGGCGATCCTGAACAGTAAGAATCCTTGTTCTGAGTCTAAAGACAATTGCCTTCCAAATTCAATCTGGAGCTTATTTAGCCAAATGTTCTTTCTTCTATTATCAGGAACATAAAGGACATTGCCAAATTGAGGGGGATTGAAGATTTATGGGAGCTTTCGAAGTTACATGGCCAAGAATCCCAATTTCCAGGGGTAGTTACAATTACACAGCTTCTCTACAACTGAGACATTTATCATAAATAATAATATGTTATAAAGGAACTATTTCACTTTGCAGGAACTGTTTCACTTTGCAGGAACTGTATAATACGCGACATTTACCGTCTATGACACTTCTGCAGTGGTGTAAAGTGAACACAAAGAGACGAGATTTCCTTGATTCAATCCCATCTTCACTCATTGAACTTGTGGACAGGTGCTTAACAGTGAATCCCAGATTGAGAATCAGTGCAGAGGAAGCTCTAAGGCATGAGTTCTTTGCTCCATGTCACGAAGGACTCAGAAAGCAGAGGTTACTCAGGCAAGGTCTCAGTCTGGATTCTGCAAATGCTTCTTACCCTTTAGAAGGACAAAGCATCAGCTGATTTGTACAGATGTCCCACCTTTTGCAAGCTGAGCAATCCATTAATGGAACTTGTCATTTAAGCTTCAGATGAATTTTTAGGCTAACCCTTCACTTCAAGCTCTGGTAGCATTTTTGTCGTCTAACTGCTGTAAATGTATTATGATTCATGTGTTTCTTTTTGTGTAATGCAATAGTAATTTGTACACAAGTGCCTTACTGTCTTTTTAAAGGGTTTATTTTGGCAGAAAACAACATATACTCACGGCAATTTACATATAATTTCACAAAAAAATACACAATATGTTCTTATCTTTTTTATTATTATAACTACTATTTTTCTAAAAAAAAATCAAATATGCACAACATTTGATAATTAGATAAGTTTTGTAAAGCAGCTTAACGATTCTAAACATACTAAAAATGCTACGAGAATTATTGTAACTTGTCAAGTTCCGAGCTTGGAATGACTTGGTCTTCATTTAATAACTAAGGTATATAACATATTTTTTAAAATATATAATATATTTTGTATAATTAATTTTATAAAAAGACATATTATGTTTATATTTTTTTATTATTTTTGTATTACCGGTCATTATAAAATTTATAAAATATATTATATACTCTATTTTCTCAAACAAGTCCTTAAGAAAGAAAGGATTTCAACTTCCAAAAAAAAATACACATTAAAAAATTATGAACATATCTTTTCAAGTAAAGAGTGGAAAATTGAGAATTGGAACATTAATAAATTTCAAGTAAAGAGTGGATAATTGAGAATTTGAACATTAAATTTTTTTAAAAAAAAGTAATTTCTGAATTTAAATATTTATTGATTTGTTAAAAAAAAGAAATTGGTTCAGATTCTTTTTGAACATTAAATGACCTCCTACATATAAAATTATTAATAGTTTTAATTTTGACAATTATTTAGAAATAGACATGGTCCAAACGAACTTCGTTTTTTTTTTCTTCGGAAATTTCCGAACGATTTGGGGTTTAGAATGTTGTTCTTAATGGCAGATGGAGAGGTATATAATAATTGTGTTGTCACTGTGCTGACATGGCAGCATTTAAGTGGATGTGACACGTAGCAATTTTGCTTAATGCCCAAGACATGCTCTGCTCTACCCACGCTTCTTGTCAACCTCTTCCTTTCTTTTTCCATTATTAGAATCTTCCCCAATAATCTTTTCCATTTTCCTAATCTACCCCTCTTCAGATGCTCCATTCAACCCCACATCACAATGCTCCAATATCTATCTGTTCATCTTTAATTTATATCCAAATATTGTGCAAAACTCGTAAATAATGAATGTGACCATACGATCAAAAAAAAAGAATATGATATTATATCTTTTTTCAATTACCAAAAAAGCACATGGAAATTGTAACAGCTAACAATAAATTGTACTTTTTAAGCTCTAAATTAGTATAAATCTCCTTAAAACTAATTCTCATTCTATATTTAACAATTTTTATCATATTAATTTTATTAACAAAACTATATGGATTAAACAAACAATTTTTTTGTCACAACGAATGACTTGTTTGGAAGAGTATTATTTTTTATGAAATAAAATGCAATTTTATTTTTATTTTTTTCAAAAAATTTTGTAATTAAAAAATAATAAAATGGGAGTAATAATGTTATTTTACTTATTAAAATATCTCAAAAAATTATAATATATTATATGTTATTGTATAATTACAAATAAACATGTTGTCTATTACATGTTTTTACTTGCCAAACGAGTCGCATGAAATCAACAAAACCGGGCAGGTCGGCCGGCTCAAAAAAAAGTCAAAACGCACAGGGACAAAAAGGTAAATTCATAACCCATCCCCGAATTTTCCAGGAAACCGGACGAAGACCGACTCACGCTCATATAAATTGCACGCGCACCAATACCCATCCACATCACAGCCGAATCAGCGAATTCACTTTTCTCGTCGCAACGAACAAATTTTCTCTCACTTTCCTTCTCTCCAAACAACGAAACCCAACCATGGACGCCTTCACATCCTTCTTCGATACCCAGACCTCTAGACGGAACCGCTGGAGCTTCGATTCCCTCAAGAACTTACGTCAGATCTCCCCTGTCGTCCAGGCCCACCTCAAGCAGGTACCGTTCAACCGAACACATCGACTTTCTGTTTTTTCCCATAGAAAATGAAATCCTTGAACGGAAACCTAATTGTTTTCGTCTAATTTAGGTTTTGATAATTAAATCTTTTTTGTCCTGGATAATTAAATCAATTGATCTTTTGACAGGTGTATCTGACGTTATGTTGCGCCATAGTGGCGTCAGCGGTCGGAGCGTATCTCCATGTGCTATGGAACATCGGCGGTTTGTTGACGACTCTGGCCTGTGTCGGATGCATGGCTTGGTTACTATCTACTCCTCCATATGAAGAAGTAAGGATCGTTTCGTTTCGTGTTTGATTAATTAATTATTTAGGTTAATTTGACTGTTTTTTGATGTGATTTTGTTTTGTGGTTTCTTTCAAATGATTAGCGCAAGAGAGTTGGTCTTTTGTTGGCTGCCGGGTTCTTTGAAGGAGCTTCCATTGGGCCTCTTGTTGACTTGGCCATCGATATTGATCCGAGGTATAATCTTTTTGTTTTTTGTTTGATGGTATTTGTAACATGTCTTGGTCGTTGATTTCATCGTATTGTAGTTTGTATTAACATTTGTGCAGTTTCTATATAAGGCTGGGGCTGGCAATTCGTGTCAGAATGTAGTTGTATATGTGTATTTAGATCAGATGTGTTATTAATTGAAGTATTCATCTTGTGGGATCACTTTATTTGTTCTTTTTGTATTTGTGGCTTATTGTGGGTTGTCGAATGCGAATTAATTGTGTAATACCTGATGTCTGATGTCAGTGTTCTGATCACTGCATTTGTGGGGACTGCGGTGGCATTTGGGTGTTTCTCGGCCGCTTCTATGTTGGCGAGGCGAAGGGAGTATCTTTACCTTGGTGGCTTGCTTGCTTCTGGTCTGTCAATTCTTCTTTGGTTGCAATTTGCGTCCTCCATCTTTGGAGGATCTGCTGCGTTGTTCAAGTTTGAGGTATGAACATTATCGTGTATGACATGTTTTATTATCATTTCTGGCTTGGCTTGTTTCATAATCATTTATATTTTTGTTATCATAATTCAAGCATTTTATCATGGATATATGTTTTATGATCATCTTTGATATTTATGTCACTATTTTTTAAAATCTTTTTATGTATGCTTGTTGCACAGCTGTACTTCGGGCTTTTGGTTTTTGTGGGCTACATAGTGGTTGATACACAGGATATCATAGAGAAAGCTCACCTTGGAGACCTCGACTATGTAAAACATGCACTGAATCTTTTCACTGACTTTGTTGCTGTTTTCGTCCGCATTCTCATAATCATGGTCAGTTGAACTATAACAATCAACTAACCTTCGCTATCCCTCCTTGGTTTTGTGTTTCTTTCATTTAGCAGTATTTATGTAGTTTTCATTGACAAAATGACATCTGTTGTGCAGTTGAAGAATACGGCAGAGAGGAACGAAAAGGAGAGGAAGAAAAGAAGGGAATGAGTTCCTGGCCATATATGCTATTACTTTGCCAAAGGCCTGTTTGATTTAAAAAAAAATTGTGCATAGTCTTTAACTCTTTAGACCTAATCCATGGTAATATGTGGAGCATGTTGCTACTATAGGTAGTAGACGGCATCGTATTTGTGTGGTTTTGTGGAATTTATACGCTTTTGTTTTAAAAGAAAAAGAGAATCCTTTTAACAGTTATCAGTTCCTTTGGAATCATCTGTTCATTTGTTTTCTTGTCGTATGATATCATTGATGTATCTGCATCTTCAGTGATGAGTAGTGTTTGTAACTCTTACCAGTTTGATGGACGTATGCTAGATTCCTTGGCAAGGCTATGTGTAGATTGTGTGAAGTAGATCGAATAGTGAAAAAATGTGATATTTTTCGAAGTGCAGTGATATGGAAGTTAAATACAAAACATCAACAATATGCTGTACAAAATGTTTCAGTTTCTATACTGATTCTGCCATGCTAGAACGAGAAAAATGTTCAAGACGTGAGCAAGAAACGTATGCGCTAAGTTCCTTTGCTTCTTGTGTCTAGCATTGGAAGCTTTTCTTTGCAGCTTCAGCTTTAGTTCAGGCTTGTCAGAATAACTTACAGAGCCTAGGTACTCTGCTCGGATGCCGATAATTAACCTAATGTGGTCAGTGCTTGACTGAAAGTCTCTCCAACTGGTCTGATTTGCGCATGTTGAACTCGCATGAATGTTGGAGCTTGGAAGAGGTCACCTGGAGAATATGAAAAGGGGGCAACTCTACTTCCTAAGCCTACCTGTACTAATCCTCCACCATCAGCCGGGGAAATCAGCTTATTCATAGGAATGGAGTTGTCAGGCTCTTTAATATTCCCTGCACCACTTCGGTTTGTGTAATTGGACAAGCAGTACAAGCTCGAGATATATCGGCCGCTGTTGTCCTGTATAGTGGATCCATAACCTTTCTTGATGCTGGTGTCATCAGTGGGCATTCCAGCCAAACGAGTTATTCCCAGATTCTGAGTTTCGCGAGAATGTGCTTCGTCATCGTAATTCCTCTGAGTGTGTAATCTGGTTGGAAACAGTTCCCTGTCATAGCTCTTGCTTTTATCTTTGCTCATACTCCTGTCTCTAGTTCTGCTACTGGTCCTGTCCTTGCTTCTCCGATTATGTGAACTTTTCTCCCTCTTGCCACTCCTCTGTCTTCCTATGCTTAACTGATCGCGTGGACTATTAGCTTTGCTTCTGATCCTGTCCACGTTACTCTGGTGATGTGATCCCTCGTTCCGGCACTGGCTCCTACTTCTGCCCCTTCTTTGGTAATGTGGACTTCTCTCTCTGCTTTGGCTCCTACTTCTGTTCCTGCTTCTTTGGTAATATGGACTTCTTTCCCCGCTTCTGCTCCTACTTCTATACCTGCTTCTCTGGTAACTTGAACTTCTATCCCTGTTTCGGCTCCTACTTCTCTTCCTGCTTCTTTGGTAAAGCAGGCTTCTATCCTTGCTTCTGCTCCTGCCTCTGCAAGGAAAGCTTGGGTTGCGGATACCAGGCTTAAGCTTATCATAATCCTTGCTTTGGCTCCTATCTCTGTTTTTGCTTCTTTGGCGATGCAAGCTCCTATCCCTGCTTCTACGGGGAAAGCTTGGATAGCTGATGCCTTGGTCAAGCAAATTTCTACCCCTGCTTCTCTCATTATTATCGTCTGTGCTATGGCTCCTACTTTTTATTCCATCACCAGGATTCTCTTTCCCTTCTTTATGATCTGATCTGTAACAATCCAAGTAATCATCAGAAGAGGCCTACGGTATCTTGAAATCAAACAAGGGTGATTGACTGAAGAACATACTTAAAGTAGGCGGAATATGAATTCCATATGATTTAGTTGGTGAAAGTCAATGACAAATATTTGAATCAATTTTTACACCGCCCAACATGGGATATAGTGGAATTCAGATTAAAATGTTGCATTGAAGTTAACATATTGTTTTTGTCCTCACAGGGGATGACTACAACTTTTATTTTGACAGCAGAGGACGACTACAACTTGACTTGCATTATCAACTGTGTTTACAAGTAACTTCTCAAGTGCTTTCAGCTTATATCACAGTACAGAGCAAATTAAAACTAAAACAGACGCAGCAAGCTCAAATGGAAGTGGGAAACTACCCTGCTAGGCTAGGGAACTTGTTGAAAACTCAGGTTCCCTTTAGCATTTGCTTTTGTATTAGTGGGGAAAAAAGATCACATATTGTACATCCAGCAATTCATGACACATTTACGATTATAAGTTCATGAAGGCACTAGATTGGGAAAATCCAGTGAATTGGTTTTGACCAAAATCTGGGAATTTTAGTTAATTTATTTCTCTGAGCATAATCAATCGCTTGGTTATCTCACCAAGTATGGATGTCAATTAAAGACAATATCTTCCAATGTTAAGTGGGGACTGGTATTTGCTACAGATGATTACAATCAGTGGCAAATTCCTTTCATTAAGTCCATTGAGCAATTGTCATCAACTACTTTAGGGCAAGGCGAGTGAAATTGGTGTGCATTTTCTAAGGATTCTGACCAAGAGACTGCTTCATCAGAAACATTGTGATAGTATATACAAGACTAGCATGCCTTTGTTTTGAGTTCAAGAGAAAGGAATAAAAGGGTTTATTGACACAAAGCCACAAAGATAACAACATAACAAGCGTGTGCCGAGTCTCCATGATGTTAGTTGAAGGCTGAACTGAAAGAGAGATTTAAATTCAAAGCAAGATCCTTAGAACAAAGACCGACTTAAAAATTGCAAGGAGCCTTACATGGTTTAAAAATGGCCAGGTCCATGGGATTTTCAAAAGTGAAATTGCAACTATCAGAAGGTTCCTCAACAGGCCCTCTACAAGGAATTATAAGGGAATGCAAGGACTTCATCCAGCAAACCGATTGGCAGGTTCAAGTTGAAAACATTTACAGAGAAGCAAACTTCCGTGCAGATTGGTTAGCCAACTTTGGCATCAATTGTAATAGTGGCGGTCTTTACTTTGATTCCCCACCTGAAGGCCTTAAAACTAGGCTTGACAATGATTTGTATGGCGTCTCTATGCCCAGGATGATTTGTGAATGACACTAGGGGCTTTTGCCGAATCCATTGCACCAAAACAAAAAGAAGTTGACAAAATAAATTAAGCGTAAACAGACATAAGAAAGGCTATCTCATCTAAACTAAGAGGAGCTCAGGACGTTTTAAGAAGAGAGATATTTCCCATAACTCCACAAGCAAGTATTATGACAAATTCGAAACATCAAGAACAGATAAGTCATATTGAAATATCTTACAGTTTTGGGGGCAATAAGTCCATACGATACTGCAGAAGAAGCTTACTTTAGAGTGAAGAAATGCAATAACAATGGCATACCTGTTCAATGCCATAGAACTGACAAAAACAGACGATAATAAAGCGTGCATGTTGCAATGAAAATGACGGCATTACCTCTCAAATTTAGGTTCTTCAGGAGCATCTTCATTCTTTCTTTTCAAAATCGTTCCAAGTTCTTCAGCCGCAGCCTTTATACTCGCCTCCTGTTCATCAGCCAGCTGCTTGGACTGCAGCTCGACTCGCTAGTGATTGCTCAAAATAGTTTAGTTGTAATGCTAATGCATCCATTAATGAAGAGACAACAGATCTTCCTGAAGGTTCACGTGACGGTTCTGCTTCACATGAATTAGACTCCATCCTTCCAAACTTTTGCAGATTCAGTTCAACCAGAATAGCAAATGCTCTTAACTCCTCTGCAATTTCCAAGAGCTAATTTAGCAGTCGAAAAGCCATTATGTAAAAACTTTTCGTGAACTCATTAGTTCAAGAAATTTAAGTTCCTCAATCCAATGACTATTATTCTTCCTTATAAACGAAAATTTTCAAATGCAACCACAAACACCAAAATTGCACAGACCCGTAAATTATAATTGTATATCAACCAATGGGCTTATAACTCCCTGGTACTGGAGTCGTCTCCCATACTAAGGGGTTGAGAGTCTAATGGGAACAAATAAACTGACTTATGAAAAGAATAATTGTATATCAGCCTTTTCTTTCTTCCTATGACAGTCATCACAAGAACAAGCCTCTGGCAATTTGATTTACAATCTGAATGATACTCAAAAGCTTTCAAAATGAGCCCTGATTTTCACTTGAAAAAAAAAATTGCAATGTACATCAAAAGACCAACTTGTTCATGGAAAAAAAAAAGCTCTCAACTTTCTTGGACCATAAAATGTCTACTTTACAAACCCATCAAAATTATTTACAATTACAATTCATTGCAACATATATAAAGACGATCAGTTCATTCAGTTTATTAGAACATATATTGCAATAACTAATCAAACAGAAATTATTATCAACGTTCAACACAGTTAAATCACAGACAATCACAACACCAGAGGAAATTGAAAACTATAATAGCAAAAAAATGTCCAAAATTTTAGGGTTTTGTTATAATTCACTTTTATGTATATAATTTTCAAAATGCAAACTTGTTGAAATGAAAATCGAGAATACAACAGAGAAAGTAAAGTTAATTACCTGAAATTGAACTGGAATAAGAAAAAAAAAGAGCGGCTTCAGATGGGTACGGTAGAGGATTTTGAGAGAAGTAAGGCCTTGTTTGGAAGCTTAAGAAACTATGGAAAAGAAAAGAATGGAAGGGAATCTTATTTCCCTCCATTTCTCACCAATTTGAACCAAGAGGTTTTGCAAGAGAGTAATAATGCTGTGTTTGGCAAGCACTGCTGATGTTGTTTATTTCTAACACTATGTTTGGGAGAAGGAGTCAACATGGATTAGAAAAATTAGTATTGGATTAAATTGCACTGGAGTAGAATATTTTATAAAAAAATTAGTTTATTTGGGACAAATAGATCGTAAATGAAATGTTAATGAACCGTTGTATTTGTTGAATAATTATATTCCAAATCTGTCCCTATGATATATATATTACTAAATACTTTTATTTGCTTGTTCATAGTTTTAATTTCCTATCATATTATGAATTAATAACGAACTAGAATATAAACACTTCTAGATAATCCGGAAGAAAAGGAAAAAACAAAAATAAATAATTACTAATATTTCTACATATCATATATTAAAAAGTATAATGTATACAATTATCAAATCAAATTATGAATAAAAAATGTTTCAATATTTTTGATTCTATCTAAGAAAGAATTCAAGCATTATTAGTCCAAACACCTATAAAACAAAAAAATTGAGTCTAAACACAAAATAAATAAAAATAATAATTCTCAAGTGTATTGCTTATGTAGAAGTAGAATTCAACATTTTCATTAATATGTTCTTCATGTTGCCTCGTGGACAACCAAACAATGCTCTTAATTTTTTAGGTTTCTCAACCAGGGAAAATAAACAGTAAATAAAGTCTTGTAATCCAATTCTAAATTTTATAGCATGATCCACAACTCATTTAATGCAATATGAAGAGTGTAATCTATCACCATATATGAACTTGCCTCTTTGATTACGTTAGCCACATTACTTATTCCCTCTTTCAACTTTGAGATTTCCTCGTCTGTTGGAGCTTTTTTCTTTTTTTTTTTATAATGGATCGTATATCACGAGACCTTACTTGAGGAGATAATATATTTTCAATATTTTCAAAAGTGATCTCCTCTTGAGTGACTAAACTACCAATTTCGTCTATGATAATTAGTGTGGGACCCTCAGCAGTATCCTTTGTTGAACTTGCATTCATTCTTCGCTTCATTTCAAAAGTTGTTTTTGAATGTATACCAGAAGCTCAATCATTCCCAAACAATTCAATCGTCTTATCATAATGTCGACATGGTTTTTCCCTCGATTCAGCTGCTTGAGGTTTAACTTACAGAAAACAAAAAAGAATGTAAGTCTAACACCCATACTTATATAACACATATTAGTAAATATCCATAGTTGTAATACCTCGCTCGTTCTTACCCTATCTTCTGTAGCTTTCCGTTCAATTCTGATTAATATTCCATAACTCTTTAATCAATTTTGAGCGAACCCTTTGGTGTTTGAGATGTTAATTAAGTGTTTGAAGATGTTTAACGATGTTAATTTTGTAAAATGGGGTGTTGTTAAGCCTCGGGAATTATCCGACGCGTGTTTGGAAGCGAAAGAAGTCGAAAGATGTAACCTGGAACTGATTAACATACGTTAGCAAAATCATTAACATATGTAAGCTGGAAAGGGTGTTAACGTACGTTAGAAGAAATGTAATGTACGTTAACTGGATTCAAGCATGATCAACGTACGTAAACTTACTCCTAACGTACTTTAGGTCTATATAGAGGCTACTGGACGTATTTTTTACCTCGATAACGTACGTAAAGGACTTGGTAACGTACGTTAAGGCCTAGTAACGTACTTTAACATCAATACAACATACTTTAGCCTTTGTAAATCAATGAAACGATGTATTGTGGCCTATAGATCTATATAATTCATCACTCTTTACACACTCAAATCCTATCCAAACATTTTCTCATTGATTCCTTTCATCATCTCGAGGTAAGATCAAGCTCTTAACACATTTCTTTCATCATTTTATTGCTTTAACCACATTTAGATTCGGTACGACTATAATGTCGGTTTTGAGAGTTCGACGTGATTTTTGATTATTCTGTTGAAATGGTTGTTAGAGGGTGATAGATTATGATTGTAGGAGGCTAGAAACACATTTACTTATCTTTTTTGCTAAAGATTTGATGATGTTCATAAACAGGTATGGTGCAATTCGGATTTTAATAGATTTAGAAAGATTTGATGTTTCTTTTGATGATAGATCCATGTTTCTAAAGTTGTTTAGGGTTGATTTGAATGTGTGGTTATGTCAGATTTTGATCGATTCGGGTTTTAAGTTGTTTTAAGTGATATTTATGCCGAAAGGACTAAACTTGATATTTTACAAATTTGAAAATTTTGATTACTTGAAGACTAATTTATAATTTTTTAAAATTTTAATAGACTTAAAGGCTAGAGTGTAATTTTGTAAAAATTTAGAGATTAAATGGTAATTTTAGATAGATTATAATTTTTGAAACGAGAGCGATAAATCTTCAATCAAAATAAGATTATTAACTTTGGATCTGCATTTGCATATCATAGAAGTGTCCAAACAGGTTGGCAGATCATGTTCATATTGTGTCAACCTACTCTGGAGACACAATTAAAGTCAACACGAACACAAACTATTTAATAAACGAGTTGACACAACACGACACAAATAACCCATTTAATTAAATGAGTCATATTTTTTATTAAAATTTGACACGATCAACAACCCGTTTAACCCACTTAACCCATAAAACAATTGCACACAACCCATTTAACTTGTTTATAACCCATTTATAACCCATCTAACCTATTTAACATTCCAACACAATTTAAATTAAAAATACAATTAAAATTAACACAAAATCCAAACAAAATATTCAAAGTTCATATGCAAATAAATATCCAAAAATACAAAATTCATACAAAGTTAATACATAAAAATCCATACAAATTCAAAGTTCATACAAAATCTTAAATTAATAGTTCAAAATAATACTAAATTTTAGAAGTGGATGAAGATGGACCAAGATTAATTTCATTTATTTCTAATGATAGCTCCACAAAAAAATCGTTTGAAAGTTCATCCACCTCCAATTTGCTTGCATCTATAGAAAAATAAAAAGAGTTCATCAATAAAAAATAAATGCATAATTGTAGAATGCATAAATTAAAACAAAAAATTCAAAACATACCATGATCATCAAATAACCACATATTTAGATTTTCAATTAAGCCTCATATAGTGACCACAAATTCTAATATCACATGTTGCATTTTGATTAACCTTTATAGAAGCCTAACAATATTATCATCATTCATGTACTCTTATTTCGAACTTCATATACATAATACAGACAATAATATTTAAAAGTTAAAATACCCCATATTAACAGTGATGGAAGCGTGAGGACTTGAGCCCTCTCAAGCCCCATATAGTTCCGTCATTGATGAATTTGTTGAAATTTCAGTTAAGTAATTTATTCCTCTCAAACCCATGTGTAAAAAATCAGGCAAGTTTTTATTCCTCTAAGACTTTCCTAAGCAAAAATAGGAATATACTCACTCTGATTTTCAGAACAAAAAGGAGAATAAACAACAATTTTATTATCAAATTTCGATTTTTGGAATTTAGGTATGAACTAAATTAATAACAGTGGGAACAACATTTGGAGGAAGTCTTTGGTTCCTAATAGTTGCAAAACACGGGATCGAAGTTGCCGGGTTATCTCTCTATGTACATAGCTTTAACAAAAAATGTAATTAGATTAATTTTTCATCACCAAATTGCATCCAAACATTAGCTAAGTAAGAACAAATGTAAGAATTAAGAAACATACTTCCTTTTGTCGCGATTGAAGAAAGCTTACTGACAAAGACAAAGTCGACCGTCGACAGTGTTAGAAAGCAGCGACAGAGACAAAGAGCGACGGGACAGAGAGCGTCGACGGTGATAGAGAGAGGGGAGAGAGAGGCGGCGAAGCTGTGACCTGTGAGACTGAGAGGATGAGAGAGAGGGTAAGGGCGGCGATGGCAAAGTAATTGTAAAGACGGAGTCTGAGTGAGAGGGTGAGACGGCTGTGAAAGACTTGAGGGAGTTGAGAGAGGCGGCTGAATGAAATTAGGTTTAGGTTTTGATTTTGGGGGTGAAGGTCTGAACTCTGAAGGAACCACGTGCGCGTGTGACTGTGTGTGTTACTGTTAGTGGTACATATTCTCATTATTCTCATATATTTACATATATTTATATATTATATAATTTTTAAACGAATTTGAGAGTATGTTAGTGTAAGTCCTGACACTAATATATTATATTTATATTATATTTTATATTATATATTATGAGATATTATTTTATTTTATTATTATTTTTGTGTATGTTTAATTTGATAAAACATTCATTAATAGTGAATTTTCTTAAGTTATCAAATATGTGATTAGGATAGTAAAACTTTGAAGCATAAAAGAATATTATTCTAAATATTATTAGTCGATTATTATCATGAGAGTGACAATAAATTAAGACTAGTATGTACTTTGTGAGATGATCATATTTTACTGGTCATAGGATATGATATATCAATCAGATAACATAGAACATGTTGGAGAACAATGTTTTTTGATCGATTCGCTTATAAGAATACTACATGGTTGAAAGGTCATAAGTATTTCTCATACAATGCTATACTAGAATTCCTCGACCTGAAATTACTATGGATTCTTAGGTGATTTCTCGTATATTTTGACATACGCCTAACGTTATTTGTAATGAGTGACAAGTAGGGGTATGATTGGGTATGTCATGAGTCATGCTAAGAAACATGAGTGAAGTGAAGGAATTGCCACTCGAAAAGATGGAAGATATCACTAACCACTTGATTCGTGAAACTGAGTAGTGTGTAGCCACACCCAAACAAAGTGATAAGTGTTATCATTTGTTTGACTTAGTCAGGATCACTTATAGATCAAAGAAATATTTTAGCATAAATAAGGGTGACCCGTTCTATACCTTATACTAATTCCGATATCAAGAGGCAAATGGTTGTATAAGGTTGTAATTAGGTTGATTTGTAATTGACATTCATTTAAATTTGGATAATCATAATGTCTTGCTAGAGACCAATTATGATTTATGAATTTTAAATTAATTTGGACCCATTGCCAACATTGAATTGACCTACAGAATCGCACACAGTAAAATTTGGGTTAAGGCTAAAACTATTTTTCTTGTCGGACCATTAATTTATGTTAATAATTAAAACATAATGAGGTGGGCTCAAGGTGAAATTTGACACACCTATTAGGCTTAAAAGAATTGAAAAATTCGGTCTAATGAGTATTTAATTAAAGGGTTTAATTAATTGATTAAAAGGGGAAAGGAGAATCCTTATTCAAGTAGGACTTATCAAGGAAATCAAAACTCCTATTTTGTAGGAGTATGGCCGGCCACACATGCACAATCTAGGGTTTTATTTTGGAAATAAAATCTAGGGTTTTGGTGTGGTGTAGGGGCGACATACATAAGGTGAAAGACTAGGGTTTTCACTCAACGCTCTTCCTCTCTTTTGTGAGTCTCCTAATCGAACCCTAATAGAGAAAAGAAGAGAAAAACAATTCTCACACTTGCATTTTCTTGGGTTTTCAGAAATCACAATTAAGGAAGAAAAGAAAAAGGGTTTTTCTTGGTTCTTTGAACAAGCCGAATTAGTGAGTGTAAGAAAGATAAGTTTATCATGCTAGCACACATAGCTTTGACCTAAATAGATTTGTGTGTGTGTGTGTGG
>CAODLS010164194.1:0-12586 GCA_948243855.1 Flueggea neowawraea | reverse complement strand
AAAAATTATATATTATTCTAAAAAATAAGTGTAAATTCATATAATTACAATTTCACTTTACCTAATTTAACTATACTAACATCAACCCAAATTAATGATGATCATCAAACAATGAACATATAATTGAGTGAACGTTATACTAAACAACCTTCGTACTTCTCCCAGTTACCAAACTCATACATTTTTTTGGATACATATTATTAGATCTCTTCTAAAAGTAAATAGAAATTTTCTAGATCTTACAAATCTGAATATGAAAGAAAATGGTTGCAAGATCATTATACTCATTGAATAACATAAATATAATCAAAATACAAATAGGTTTTTAAAATCCTATTGTAAACTAATATGCCTAATTTTTCAATAACTGTAAGCCAATTAATAGAATATTCAAAGTTTATTTACATGGAGTGAAGTATAAATTTCAAAATATTAGTGTATAATAATAAAATAATTGTGAAACAGATGATATTATCATTAACACATAATGATATCAATAATTTTATTATCTTTAAAATGAAATATGCAATGCATATGGTCTAAGATAAAAGTCAATTAAGAAAGTAAATTATTTGGCTAGTAGTTTAAAATGATCAAACTATCAGTATGAAAAATAAGGCATTACAAATTATTTGAAATAATTATCTTTAAATTTTAAAATAATTACAAATTGTTAGATGTTTTTAAAATAAAATTTAAATTTTTTAAGATAATTAAAAATTGTTAGATTTTTTTTTCAAAATAACTAAAGTTTAGATTTTTTGTTGAGATAATTACAAATTATTTTAAAAATCAAAAAATAATTCTTTTAAAAAATGGCTTTAATTGTTAAAAAAATAGTTTTCCAACAAAATAGCCCCAAAATATTTCCCTCAAAAAAAGCCCTGTCAAAAAAATAGTTTTCCAACAAAATAGCCCATCGTCCAACAAAATATCCCCAAACAATGATTTTACGGTGGCTGTCTAAATTATATTATGCCGTGGCCAAACGAAAAAAAAATGCATTCCATCTCTTAATCGGATAACACTTCAATGACACCATAGTAGTCTCCTTCTCCTAATCGGATAACACTTGAATTGACAGCATAGTAATCAGATAACACTTCAATTGACAAATAAAGATATAATGACTATTTTTTTTTCTTACATCTCTATATTTATATATATTATAATTATAATCAACATATGATAAATATGTAATATATTTATAACTGATAATTTTTTACACGATAGAGTACAACATGATATTAATGACACTAATTTCATTATATTATGTATAATTATGCGACTTTAATGACGGAGTCAAAATTTAATTAAGGTTAGGTCGATTTTAAAATAAAAAAATAAAATATGAAACAGAACAAAATGAATCGACTGGATGGTGAGATGCATTCAAAAAAAAGTCATCACTATATTTTTTTTCTATCTACCTTTTAATCAATGTGAACCAAATAATCCTCATACCCCATAAATATAATTTTGACTATACAGAGCTGCTCTTATAGTCTTATTTATTTTCTGAAAATAGTCGTGGCACTATATTTTCTTTTTTTTTAAAAAAATACGACACTACATTTTCTTGGCAATAAATGAAAAATAAAAAAAGAAAAGAAAAGGTCTCATTCGTGTACAAAGACAAGCTTAAAAGCGCGTCACTATAAGTCAGCAAAGCCCCCATCACCGTTACAGTTAAAAACAGTTGGACGAAAATATCCAAGTCCTTGATGGTCTTTTCACTCCTTCTTCTGCTTTATTAGCTCATTGGTTCCCGCCACCGACTTTTTATAGGTCATAATTAATACCAGTTATTATGAACAAGGCAATTAAAATCTCATAACTACCCCTCACACCTTCACTCACTGCTGTTGAATTCCATTCAAGATCAATACCACCCAGAAACAGAAGAATTTCCACGTAGAGATCCGTTGGAAAGCGCGGTGATTGCGGGAAGGTACGTCAATGAAAAATGTGAAGGATCGAAAATGAGTGAAGAAAGTTTCTATTTTGGGTAACAAAAATTGGAACTTTTTTAGCCAAGAATTTTCTATTTTAGCTGTAGCTGAGTCAGCAATCGTGTTGTGTGTGGAGAGGGTTACACTAATAAATACAAGAATTATTAGACATTGACACACGAAATGGTGTTGGTGTGGCCTGTTGTTTTCGTGGTGGTTTGTTTTGATTAGATTAGACGGGTTTGTGCTTCACATTTTTTTATACTATTTAATGATTTTCATGTTTTCTGTGCTTATTTTATGGTTTTTGTTGGTGGGTTTTGCTTTGTTCTTGGATGGGTTCATTCAGGTTGAAGATGGGAACTGAATTTGTGGCCGAGTTTGATGCGAATGAATTGGGAGATGTCAATTTGTCTCTATTGGAGCTTGAATCTGGGAATTATGGGTATGTGTATAATTTTTTGAGATTTTTAGGGAAGACGTTTATTTTAGTGATGTTCTATGCAGGATTCTAAATTTTGTTTACAGATTGAAAATTTGAGTCTTTTTCATGTTTTTGTGCGTTTGGTGGATCTAGATGCTCGCACTATGAAAGGAGATGCAAGATTAGAGCACCCTGCTGCAATGAGATATTTGATTGCAGGCATTGTCATAATGAAGCTAAGGTATAAAATATGTGATAAATCTTTAATTTTTAAATTCTCAGGAATTAATTTATACAGTGAGTATTCTTGTATGTATAGCTGAAAACTCATTATTGTCTTTTTTTTTTTCTTTTCCGTGAAAAACAGAACTCACTAGAAATTGATCCTCTTGATCGACATGATATTCCACGTCATGAAGTTGCCAAGGTTTGATTATATTTCTGTTTAGATTTTTCACTGATCATTATATCTGGTTTCTGCTGCAGCATATAATTTGTGCAGAGAGTTCTGCTGAAAAACTGAATTAGATCATAGAAGGTGACTTGTTAAGAAAATTTAGAGCAAACGCTAACATTTCAATGCAAGTGAAAACTTGAATAATGTGCCAAGACAATAAAATTAATAAAAGATCATGTACATGTTCTGTGATTATCAGATTGATTCTTCTTACTTTTCACTATTTTTGGTTGATGTAAACAAATAATGAATAGAGAAAGATGAATGGATAAAGAAAGAAGTAAAAAAGATGCCATGTTGGCATAAATTCTCTACGCCTCATCAAAGATTCATGCTCAGCGACAACGGTTTTAGATAAAAAGCATCATGAGGGTGGCAATTCGTTTTAATCGTGTCGTAATCGTGCCATGCCATTTACAAATCACATATCATTATACATGACATAAACATCACAAAAATTGAATTCGTGTCATTCGTGTCGTGTCATAATTGTATACTCATAAATCGTGTTATCGTGTCAAAAATTGTCAGCCCTTGATCATCTATCACTCATAGCCACTAAATTTATGGCATGAATTTCATTGCAAAATAAGGTTCATTTATTTTGTAGCTTTTTGTAAAATGGTTAAGAATGGTGGTTTATTCCCCTCTAATTTTAGACAATTTTTGTCTTAATTTCAGGTAACCTGCTCTGTCTGCAACACAGAGCAAGACGTGAGTTCCTTCAGCATAATGTCTTATTATAACACCAGAAGAGACTAGATAATTTGGATAAAATGGTAACATAAGATGCTAATCTATTTGTTTTGTGTTTAATCAGGTTCAGCAGAACTGCATGAACTGTGGAGTCTGCATGGGGAAGTACTTCTGTGTGAAGTGCAAATTCTTTGACAACGATGTAATTTGTTGCTTTGTTTAGTAATTACCACATGTTCTTTTTTATATTATGTTTTTTGATTATTTAGACTGTCTACATGTAATTAATCTTGACAATCTGTTCAGGTCTCAAAAAAGCAATACCATTGCGATGGATGTGGAATCTGCAGGTAAAAAGACCAATCTTTCTTGCTTTCAACCCACATCTAGTCTTACAATTGCACGCATCTCATGTGCATTATAAGTTTGTCCTCTGATTTGTTAAGCAGTAGTTCTCAAATTATTGACTTATCTTCCAGGCTGACTCTATCTAGAAATTCCATTAATTTTCAATGTAGTTTTAATGGCCTAATTATCTTTTTGCTATTTTGTCAACTCATTGCTTCAACAGAACCGGAGGGGAGGAAAAATTCTTCCATTGTGAAAAATGCGGTAAGTGGAAGAACAGAAATTGCAATTCGCTTTTTGTCCAAACATATCAAGTGCTTCACAGCTGATTTTGAATATTTATGGAACTGGAATTGCTTTTGATCAGGTTGTTGCTATTCAAACTTGATGAAAGATAAACACAATTGTGTGGAAAGAGCAATGCACCACAATTGCCCTGTTTGCTTCGAGGTATGTGAAAACAAGAAGACGATGCAATTATTTATACACTAAAAATTTGAAGCAATGTTTGATGCTTATTCAGTTCCTTTGATTACAGTACCTGTTTGACACCATGAAAGATATCACTGTTTTACTTTGTGGACACACAATGCACTTGGGGTGCGTGAAAGAGATGGAGAGGCATTGCCGGTAAGCAAAACACATTCTACTTAAATTCGAACACATAAATAGGTGGAGTAATAATGAACAATGTAATTCCTCTAAGACCAATAAATTAGTTAATGTTGCAATCATCTTCTATGAAAGGGCAAATTCTAATGTTTGTATCGACATCTTCTATCAAGTCACTAATTTCTTCTTTTTGTCTTGCTTATAATCATCATTTGGCAAATGTTCATCAATCTGTTGGTTCATCTATAAGTTCATTTCGTAGGTACGCATGTCCAGTCTGCTCGAAGTCCACTCGAGACATGTCCAAATTGTGGAAAAAGCTTGATGAAGAGGTATATGAGCTATATTTCATGTAACAGTTTCTTGTTTTTCATGTTCTTTTCATTCATCTAACTTCAACTTCTCAAAACTTCAATGTACAGATTGCTGCAACTCCAATGCCTGCAAGTTACCATAGTAAAATGGTAAGTATCATTCTTTGACATTCAGTCCCTTGCATTTGAATATGATCAATTAATATTCAATAGGTGTTCTTAATATCTGATGGAGGTCCTCTTTATTATTACAATTAGGTGTGGATTCTCTGCAACGATTGCGGGACAAACTCCCACGTTCAGTTCCACATTGTGGCTCTGAAATGTCCATGTTGTGAGTCTTACAACACTAGACAGACACGAGGAGCTCCGTCAACGTCACGCCCAACAGGGATGACTGAGCTAGTGAGGTGAAGAATGTCACCAAGATGAGGAAAAAGAACATCGAAGATTCGAAATGTTCTGGCCAATGGCGAACAGTCTTGCTCGGATTGTTGCTCAGCAGAAACTTGGTGATTTTTCTTGTAAATACATTGCCTAGGTTACAGTATAGTCACAGCAAAATCACCAAATGTTAGTTTCACAATGGGATCTAATCAGAATTTCTGGTATACAAGTGCTCAGCATAGAATATCTGTGGGCCAAATTAGGATGCCAAAACTAGTAGGGTGCGTTTGTACTTTTAGGGAAAAAATAACATTAGTTTGGACTGTTCATCTGATAAAAGCTTCAACATTTTATTGGTCCCCATCTCAAACAACGATGTATAAGAGTTTGATTTTGGAGTATATGGTCACGAGCTTCAACGTACAAGGTATGAACAACAGGAAGGCTACAGCACACGACGTCTAATAAGGACGGTACAAACTAGAGGGTGAAGAGAGGTAGACTTTTATGGTAATAAAATGCAACAATTGGCATGAAGAGACTATTATCAATTTAAAAAATGTTTGGCATCAAGTTGTTAATTTAGTAGTTAAAATATTAATTTTAAAATGATTATTTATTAACATGTTCAAATTTTAAAGAAAATAATTATTGAAAAGAAAAAAAATTGTTAATAGAGTAATTTCAATGGAGCGATCCAACTTCTTATAAATTAAAAAAATAATAAAAAATCAAAAGAACGCCACAAATAGAGGAGAAGAAAAGTTTAGAATAGGATGTAACAGAAACGTTTCAAAAGTGTGGACAATAAGGGCTCTCACATACATGAAAACAGGAAGTGGTTTGTCGTATTAATGGGGGTTTGATTCAATGGTCAATTAACAAATGTGTCTTCGTTGTCGGTATCAGTTATAATTTTCGAGAACATTTCATAACAGAGAGATAATATCTGTATAGTAACGCCCAATAAAAATATATTATTACTGGTCGCCCTAAATTCTCATTTTATCCATAAAAAAATTAATAAACGTGTCCAAAAACACCATGAGTCCAAAGGTTGATCAGAATTTGTGTCTTGTAGTGGCCCCATTATTGTGGTATCATAATGTTTGCTTACTGTCTCAGTCTCAGACGGGAAGGGAATAGAATTTAATTTGATGGTAATAAATTCCATACAATGAGTCTCAAGCCCCTCTCTGGTCCCTTAGTTATTCTTAAACTAGCAATTTAGTCCTTGTATTTATAACAATAAGTGAGTCCTCCTACATGGGTCATGTCCATTTTTCTGTATTTTGTAAAATTCTGCTTTTAATTCTTAAAGTTTTATGAAATCTGGGTTTGATTCTTGTGTATTTTTTTAATGCAGCTACCCAATATGTTTTATTTTCATCCTGTAATCTTTTATAACTTATCTCTTTTATAACATCTTTAGATAAATATTTTTCTATTTTCCTATTAATTTATTATTAATATTTGTTTTATTTTTTATCTCTAAAATATTTCAAATAATTTACTTCATAAGGAGTATCAGGTATATAAAATTTCATTAATTTGTTTGAGTATTAACTATTAAGCTCTAAGAGCATTGGTATACTTTGCCTTTTCTGTTTTGGATCACAGGAATGAATAAGGATTAGCAGAGGTAATTCCCACTGCCATCCCTCGGGTTTAGTGACTTCTCTCATTTGGTCATTGTACTTTGGAAACTTGGTGATATTTAGTTTGTAGCATATTGACACAACGTATTACATGTTCTGTATATTGTAATTCCCAAAAAGTGTGTCAATTTTTCTTTGTCATCTATCAATCTACATCTATTATTCTACTAACCATTCCACAAAAACCAAACGCTCTTTATTCTTTTGGTTTCTCTTTCCATTTTCAATCAGTAATATTTGTCCAACATTGTAAAAAAAAATAAATACCCTTATTTTAAATACAAGCTAGTTCTGTCATCTTCTCTATTCCGATCGCAAGGTTTAATCAATTGTCCTATTTGGTCCCTGCTCATTCCGTTAAATTCTACCAACACAGAGATACTCAATAAGAATTCTCAAATACAAAGATCAAATAGAAAATGCGCTAAATCTGAGGGATGACTGAAAAAATTATCTTGAGTTTGTTTGGCAACGTAGTATATAACATGTAATATTTTTTAATTATTAATAAAAATGAATAGTAAAAAAATAGATATATGAAATATTTTTTAATAAAATTAGTTATATATAATATACTATATATTTTTAAAAATATATTATACGTTATTAGTATCAAACAAGCCTCTTATATTTTATGGTTAATAGTGCTTAGGATGTTTGAAATGTTTACATGCGTTAAGCAAGTCCCAGGTCAATGCAGTTGAGTATGTACAAACTTTTGAGAGCAAAGAAGAAAAAATATACAAGGCTCGGTCTCCAAGACCATCTCTGCCGGTAACGAAAGCAAGAGAAAGGTGCTCACTAACACCATCCCAGAGGGAAAAAAGTGCTAAAAACAATTGAGCTAAAAGATGGTAATAAACACAGCTAGCTCATTTATGCTATACCTGTGCTAAAGTTTGTCTCACACGTGAAACCAACTTTCTTGGGATTCTAGTTCAAAATCAAACAAAAATTAAAAAAATAAATAAACTTCAAGTTGGTCTCAGTAGAATCTCCAGCTAGTAGGAATGGTAAGAGGTAAGATATGAGTAGAATATATTAATATTTATATTTATAATTTATATTATGTATTTATATTTTATTTGTATTTATATGGGTGATAAAAATTATTATTTGTATTTTACTCATAAGGTATCCGTTTATTAGTAGATAGTACATATTTATCCGTAGTTTAAATTTAATTAATTAACTTAAAAAATAATATATCATTAATTTAAAATAATAGATTAAAAAAATACACAAGATAATATGAAATTTATATTTACACAACATAATATAAAAACTATAATTTGCAACCGAATGTAATTAATAAAATAGGAAAGTGATAAATTGTACTTGATGAAAAATTTATACAAAAATTATAGTCTAAAATTTTATACAAGGATAAAGATGAGTGTTTTCAACATTCTCATTGTAACATCTAAATTACAACTCTTAATTTCAGTATTTTGCTGTGAAGAAATATTAAACCAAAATATATACTAGTTATATTTGTGATAGTAATATATCAATATATGTTAGACCAAAATAAAGTTAGACAAAAAAATATTGTTCTTAAACTCTCATGTTTGATTTGTTAGTCAATCAATCATTTGTTATAATTGACTCTGTAATAAAACAATACACACATTAAAAATAAATCAAAAAACTACTTGAAACAATTATTAATATCAATAAATAATATAAAATATAATACGTAAAATCTCTAGGTCAACTTATATATTATCAAAATAAGTGTTATGCTCATCAGAGATATCGTTGGATATGCCTACAATAAAATTAAACAAGTTATTGCAAATGCATAAATATGCAGCTATTTTTATAAAAAAATTAAACAAATTGTTACCTGTAGAATTTCGCAACCAACTTTAAGTACACATTAATGCTTCAATTGTTTTTTGGTGGAGGCGACTATGATGAGGACTCACAAGCCTACCACTCAAGCTAAATGCAGATTCAGAAGCAACAGTCGACACAAAAATAGCAAGTATATCTCTAGCAATGGATTGCAATGTCGGATACTTCACCCCATTTGTCTTCCACCACATAAGAATATCAAAATCATTTGAATGCGGTAGAATTTCATTTCAAGATAATGATCTAATTCTGTCATAATTGTCACCTTAGTCTTTTTCTTACTTTGTATGAATGTTATTAGATAACTATCATCAAATTCAAGAGTAGATGAGTTATAACCAGTTAAAACTTCTGCAGAACATTTTTCAATTTTAGTCTTATCATACACCTTTAATAATTTATGTAAAAGGTTCCTAACTTCCTCAATATGATGAGAAGCTTCTAACCCAAATAATTTTGGAAAATAAAACTCAAGCAAAGAGAATTTATAACGAGGATCTAACACAGAAGCAATACCTATAATCTTATGAACCTCGCCTCAATACTCATCATACTTTTCTAACATTTTATCGGTCATCCTGCTAATTATCTCATCATAATCCAACAACCACTGATTCAAAACAATATTAATTAGACAAATTTTCCTGAAAAACAAATTTGCAATGAGATATTTTGTTCCTGAAAATAATTTTGAATATGTATACATATATATAATACATGTGTGTGTGTATATATACACACATATATATATACATACATACATATACATATATATATATATACATACATGTATATACATACATATATATATATATATATATTAGATATATGTAGCGGGTATGCATAACGGGTAACAGGGACGGATACGAATATTACCCAACGAATAAAGATACAGGTACGGTATTCCTATATCCATACTTTATCTTACCCATACTCGTACAGTAAAATGTTAGTATTACCCGTGCCCATACCTATACCTAGTCAAAGCGGATAATACTCTCGTTGACTAGGTACGGATAGGATCGATACTCGTCGAGTAAAGTATAAATTATCATCCCTACCAGCTAGTTATCTAGCTTTCTATTTCCACTCTCAAAGTCAACAACTATTCATCTTCAAAAGGCAAATGTATTTACGTTTTGTTTGATAGTCACAGGATTTAGCGGTAACATGTTTTTAAATAGTAAAGAAAAAAATAATACGCCTTCTAGAAATATGTTAAATCTTATATGCCAAAAACATGCTTTACAATAACAAATATTGTCTTAGAGAGCTCCTGTCGATTTGTCAATGGTTATCATTGGCATTACCATGAACCCGTTTACTTTGCTTGCCTAGGATGCTTATTCAACATCCCATAAAGAATACCTGACTAGCCGGGCCGGCCATTCATGGCAGGCATTTAGGCTTGACCTAAGCCACTCCATTCCTAATAATGGAGTCATGAAAGCAACAGTTCCTGAGCAAAATCGCACTGCGACGAGAAAGTAGTATATTGCAAGTTTGCAACTGTAGTTACAGGAGAAAAAGGTGAAAAATCATTAATGGAAAACGCCAGATCTCTGCACATAACTGACTTGCTTCCCTCTATTTTTCTCTACTTTTGAGATTACAGAGTCAGTTGGACATGTTGGACCATCAGTGAATAATTGAACATATGATTTCAAATTCAAACAAAATTTTGGGAAAACAGTGATTTTACATAAATGAACATGCTTTCTTGTTGATGGTACAGGCTGAGTTTTTGTAGCGTTTCTCGAGCCTTCAAAATGTGGTGGTCTAGGTGGTGCACAAAGTAGTCTCGGATTGGGCTTTGGACTGAATTATAACCCGAGCTCCTGAAGCAAGCCTGTTGAGAGGAAAATGAAACTATTGTCAGTAGTTCTGCAGGTGAGAATCGGTAATGCATGCCTAAAATGGCGCAGATGCCTTTGAAATAGGGAGAAGTCAACACTTAACTTTCTTCAATTTTGATCACAGTTTCATCTTCTTTCGGGGAATCATGCTTCTTCAATTGTTTTCTACTGGAACCAGGTTCTGTGATCCTTTTGCTGCCACCGATGGAAGAGCCACCATGTATTGATTGACAGCCGTCAGCTCCATCAGAAGATATCCATGGTTTATCAGAAATTGGTGATCGCATAGACTCAAATTGAGGTTGCCTACTTAGAGATACCTTTATTGATCTAGGAATGCATTTTGAACGTCCAGAGGTTGACTCGTCATTGTTCTCTGCTGAATCTAGTTGCTTACAACTCCTGCAATATTATTTACTTGAGTCAATAATAGAAAATTAAGATAGATTATCATCGGCAATTGGATGAAATTTCAAAAGCTTATTACATTGCATGAATAATCGATATACTCCTAAATAAGATGATCTCATCAAGTCCCATGCGTTAAGGCTTATCCCACCACCAACTAAAAACCAACCATCATAATTACTACTATAACTGCAAGCCAGACGGTGGTGGTCCTGCCGGACAGATGAGATGAGAGGGAAAGAGAGTTCCCTTAATTCATTGGCTTTCCTTTTCAACCAGCGAGCATTCAACTATACGACACTACAAAAACCTAATCAACCTGAGTTACAGCACATCAAGGTCACATCCTAAGTATGCAGAAACAGCACTTGCTATGTGATTGCAGGACTCAAGATGAAGTTCTACGCTTCCAAACAACTTAGACAATTTCATTGTCTGGTTGGGATAAACGACAATCAAATAAATGTCAAATCAACTCTAACACTTGCAATGACTAATATTGTATGATCTCACTGTTGAGCATAATAACTCTAATATAGAATACACATGCTGCTTTCGTGGGACATATTTGTGACCTAATGATTAAAAAATAACGGGAATTGAAAAAGGTTGTAAGGTTAAAGGTGCTCGTGCAAAACCTTTCCAAGTTTTCTAAATCAAAAAATGTCAATTAGACAAGCAACTAAACCTAGAAACATCTTTGCCAATGCAATAACAACTCTCTGAAGTGCAATAACTAAAAGCCATTGACACTAATAAAGCCATAATCAGAGTGGAGCCATGCTGGAAAGACTATTGAGCTTAAAAACAGTTATTAGATATTATCTGAAACCGTGTTAGTTGACATTTCACAAACATAAAAGTCAAGCGAATTTCTGGTAAGCTTATGTAACATTCCAAGCAATCTAACAGAACTTTACCTGACATATGGTAGTGACTGCATAAGCAAGGCATCAAACTATTAACCAAGTATATTGATTCTTAAATAGATATAATAAAGGTAGTCAGCGTTCCACAATCTTTTTAACTGGCAGCAACTACCAGCCTAAGTTAGTTCAAAATCCATTATCCAAGAACTCCAACAATACCATACGAACCAATAATTGCAAAATATTCTTAAATGTTTGCATTGGAAATTATTATTGATAACTCGCCGCTTAAGTTCATTCAACAAGTATATAATTACCAGAAAATTTTCAAACTAAACGAGTACAATTAAAAAAGAGTACAGAGAAGCCACATTCACCTGTCAGCATTGTAGGAAGAAGAACGTTTCAGAGCATAATGTTCATCTCCTTCTTTTGACATTTTCGTCTCAACCAAGCTCCCACTGAAATATTCCTTGTCTTCCAATCTTAGACCCATCAACCTTGGATTCTCAGAAAGACAATCAAGCTCCCCTAACATTATTGAAGTAGAGAACAATGGGGAGGCATATTTCGAATGTGAAAACCTAGGTCTGTATGTAGGAACGATCCCAAACCTATGATCTTTTACTGACACTGAACCACAAGAGATCAACTGCATCAGCATATTAGTGGCCTTGAGTCTTGCGTTGTTTGGCATACGAATTTCCTCCTGCTCAAGAATCCTAAAGCTGTTGATTTTATTGAT
>CAODLS010164065.1:0-19745 GCA_948243855.1 Flueggea neowawraea | reverse complement strand
ATTATATATGTTTTGTTTTTAATAAACAAATATTATCCTTTTATTTGTTTTTCATATTTACTTAAATATGATATTTGGGTAGAAGTTCTGTACTATGGAGGCTTGTGCGAGATGGGCCGGACTCCCATAGACGGTTCACCTTGTACGCCGGTCACGGATCCCGAAAATGGGTCGTGACACCCATACCCAGTCAAAGCGGCTAATACCTACATTGACTGGGTACAGGTAGGCCCGGTACCCGTGAGGTAGGGTATAAATTGCCATCCCTAATAGGGAGGTTGAAGTAGGGTTTATGAGAGAGGTTTTTATTTAAAGTTAATTATCTTAGTTGTGATTTTAAAAATTTAGATTTTCACTAAAAAACGTATAGTTTTTAAATTATAATAATATGATATTTTAGTTTTAATTTTGAGAATGTTATTTTTTAAATTTTTGACTTTTAAAAATGTCATATTCAATATTAGATCAAATTCAATTTCTCTTTCCATTTTCACAATTTTTTTTCTCTCTTCATTCTTCTCTCTTTCTCTCTTACACTCCACCCAAACCCTATCCGCCCTCATCGGTCTTCGTCACCTTTTGCCAAATCTGTAGCTCTCGATTTCTCTCTGTCGTTGCGTCGCTCGCTGGTGGTTCGTGTGTTGCTCTTCGCTGCTTTGTTCGTCACTCGCCATACGAGGAACAACAAGATGATCTGAAAGTGCGAGGTGGTGGTTCGACAGTTGGCAAAGCGGAGGGAGATGATGGCAGCTAGGGTTGGAACCCTAGATGTTGCCCTAATTGTGTTAATTATAAAATTGCACGTTTTGGAGACCCTTGGATACCTTAAAAAAAATTAGATTTATTTTTGTCTAAAATTTTTGGTTAAATCAAATAATTTATAAACATATATAATTTAGAAAATGATATATTAAAAATTCATTAAGCTAAATTTCTTTAAAAAATCGACTCCCAAAATTTACCGTAATAAAAAACCGCATGATCTGTAGACATTTGGAGACCTCTAGAGACCTTCAGAGATCTTTGGAGAACTTTGTTGCATACCTCTGGAGACCTCTTAAGGCATCTGGAGACCTCAAGTTGAGACCCCTAGAGACATCTTAAGACCTCTAGTGAAGACCCCTAGGGACATCTGGAGATCTCCAGTGGAGACTCTGAAGATCTTTGGAGACCCTTAGAGACCAATGGAGACCTTTTCTGCTTGATTTGATTTTTCTAGCGAAAAAATATTTTCTTTAGAAAATATTGCTATTTCTCACAAAAATGAAATTTTTACAAATCAGTTTCTCTAATTTAGTATTCTTGCAAATTAGTTTTTGACATTAAATTTTTGAAAATCAATTTTCTATATTGTTACAAAAGTGTGATTTTCCTTTTTATTTAATGGATGTAACTCTGTAGACTAGGCCCAAGAAAACTCTCATATTAGTTACGTAAATTACACAAAATTTATTTTAGAAACCCTAGAATTGCAGACTCACCACCATGTCTCATTTTATTTTCACAAATACCAAATTTGTGAAAATATTTGGAAAATCAACACCCTATTTCTAGATATTTCTATCCTCTCTGAGCAATTTCTCGTCTCTCTCTTCTCTTCTCTTCTCTCTCTCTTGATATGTTCTTTTTTTTCCCTTCTTTCTGTCTCTCTCCAATCATTAATGTCGAAATGATATATTGATAGGGGCCTTTCCATGCATTCTTGTGAAAAAAAGCCAATATGTAATTCCTGAAAGTTTAGATACTGTAGTTGATATTATGCAACTACAATTTGAGCTGAATTCACTTGTTGCAGTTCAATTCTTATGCAAGTAAACCTGTTCTAAGTTGGTATGTACAACATTTTTATTTCTCTACTTGAAGTTCCATCAAATTTTGTTTTCTCTTTTTTTTTTTTTATTCTTGTCGTTGCTCATTCTTTCTCTTTCTTCATCCTCTTTTTCCCTCTCCTTTTGCTTTATTTTTTCATGTTTTAAGGAAATCCAAGAGCGATTATAGCGACATACAAGCCTTTCAACTTGAATCAAAGTTCAGTGTAGCAGTGATCTTGGACATTGAAAAAGAAACCACGAAGAGTGGCAGCAATGTGGCTCCTCGGGGTGCATGAAGCTTGTCTTTTCTGCTGATAAATGGTAGATCTCCTGATGTTGCAAGAACAGTGGTGTCTTAATAGTCTCCGAAAGCCTGGATGTGATTTGAATGAAACCTATACCATTTTAACTAATAAAAAGTATAATTATTAGGTTCAATTTACTAACCTCTAATACAATAGAAGACAACAGGCGGTGGCTATAAGACTTTTTGATATTGGTCTCGCGAGCAAACCACAATTGAGTTATTAACGGGAGTGCTTGACTATTTCGCAACCTAGATGCCACGCAGGATCAGGACCATCGAAGGACGAAGAAAAAAATCTACTTAGTGGGAGGAGAGCCGTGGAGGAAAAAGAGAAGGATGGAGGAAGGATGGAGAAAGGGAAAAAAGTTCCCTTCCTCTCTTTTCTTTTTTTTCCTCATCTTTTTCTTCTCCTTCTCCTTCATATTTATAAACCTCCAATTGGGCTTTGCTCATGGGCCTATCTCAATTGGGCTCACCATTCACATAACCATGCTTGATCCTCTCGTGACAAAGGAAAATGGACTGCACAAGCAACATACAATAAGAGCATAATTGCTATACACTTGTAAGGGATATATAACAGCTCAAAACTCAATCCTGCCAGAAGGCATCTCTTGTAGAACAACTTCATTCTTCCATGCGACAATAGTACAATCTGTTGGAACGTATGCTGGTAACGTCCACCTACACCTACATACTTAAGGAAGTGAACCTATTGACTATAGTATGTGGACCTGAGCACCAAATGTCATAACCCACAGAGACTACGATTATTAGTTACTCACTTTCACTTTGTTATCTAACCCAAAAATTAAGTGATTTTGAACATATAAAAATAATAAAGTCCAACATAAGAGCACACACAACACAGTGAGGATGAAAGAAACAATCAATAGGGAGCGACACTCAAATGTTGAATCCCCCTAGACCGAACTAAGGGATGATGGTTCATTACTCAGACAGTTAATTAGGTAATTGGAACGTGGAAATTCCTACGATATGTTAACCTCTCTCTCGATTTAGCTAACGTTTAACGCCTAAGTTGATTAACCGTAATCTCTTCTTAATTAAAACTCCTACCGTTGCTTTTATCGATTTGTGAATTTTGCTATTAGGTTTGACTCTAATCCGAATGATTTATGTCGATCTATCTCTAGGTTTGCATGCAACTCCTCTCAATTATGAATGATCTATCACTCAGAAAATATGTCGATTACTCATGCATGAATCAGTAATGGAATAAAAAAGCCAGCAACAATCAATTCAACAATTGAACGATATAAATCATAATTGAGTCTCAATTCCATAAATAAACTGAATGAATAACAAAATCCAATAATCACATAGTCAATCTAGGGTTCATCACATCTAGATGCACAAAATATTTAGTTCATACTTTTAGAGAGATAAACAACAAGATACAAAATAATCTAGAGAGAGAAGAAAAACCCATGATGAATCCTTCAATCTTTTGCATAATTCCTTTGATCTTGAAGTGAGTTGAGTTCTCCTTGAGTTTCCAATGTTCTCCGTGTTGAGTTTAGTTTTGCTGATGATGAATGCAAAACATCTATGAAAGAGTTGCAGAAGTGCAAAAACTCTGATATACATCAAATACGCACATTATGCCTATGCAACCCACGTTGATCATGACGAAAATGGCATTAAGACAAGCTAAAGTGGAAACCAACGGGAATTGATTGAGTAACAATCAGATGCAAATCAGATGCAGTGGCATCAGCGCACGTTAAAGACCATCAATGCACATTGTCGAGGGTTCAGGTTGATGAAGAAGACGCTGATCTATAAGCACGATACGTTAATGAGCAAAGATGCAATCTTTGATGAAGCTGCTCAATGCACGTTGCATCTCCTACAACACACATTGAATTTAACTTTGATTTGTATAAATATTGCGCATTGATTTGTCTCTCCCTTTCTCTCTTTATTTTACATTTTATTTATATTATTGAGAGTGTGAATTGTTTTCTTTTTTTTCAGTTTTTGTATTTAACTTTGATTTTGGTTTGAAAAGAACTTTGTTATTTGTGTAGTTTGCAAAATATTTTTAATAAAGTTTCAAACTTGCTAAATATCCAATTCACCCCTTCTTGGATTGTCATTTCATTTAATATATTGGGACCGAATCCTTCACTTACACTCTAATCCTAAACTAAGTGTATTTTGCATCCCAAGGTTGACTCTCCAACTTAGGTTTCTGAATCATGCTTATAAAGCACGAAATATTAATTCTAGGTAGGACATGACTGTGTCTTCCTCTGCTACGTCCTTGTCTTGAATGAAAGGAACAAATCTACGAGTTTTTATAAGACACGGACTCGTGATTATGTCCATGTCTTGAACCATTTGGTCGTGTCTAGCTCCAAAAGGCGAGAAACTTGTCGTTCTTGCTTCGTTTGGGCTCGTTCTTGCTCCATTCCGTCAAAGCATCATCAATCAACCTGAGAAACACATTTTAAAGCATAAAAGTACCAAAATTTATAATAAACACTTAATTTATATTTAAAACAATATGGAAACAAACACCGCAACTTGTATAAATAAGTGTTTGTCAAACTACCCCACACTTAAGCTTTTGCTTGTCCTCAAGCAAACATAGAAGTAAGATAAGGGACATAAAACATTTTAACCAACCTCTCAATAAAATGGCATGGGACTTCACATTATGTGCTAACAGAAATAAATTGGATGGTGGAGAATCTAGACTATGCATATGGTACTAATTGACTCGAATTGACATCCCAAACCACACACAAGTCAAGGTCTATAGCCAAATTAACTGATTTGATTTGACCACCCCTCTAACTAAATAATTCAATTAACATATGAGACATTCAGCACTTTGGAAAACAATTAAATTGAACTTTGCACACTTATATAGATTCAACCATCTCAATAACTTGCATTGCTACAAACACAGTCAGTAAATATCGAGTTCCCCTTTGTGCTTCTTTTTACACTTATTTTGGTTTCCACAACTTAGGATAGTCCGTTTGATGCGGAAAAAAATCATTTGTGATGAGTGCTCTCGCTTACTTAGAATATTCTGCGTAGCGGTGCTTTGCATACCCATGTCCAAAGATAGTAGAGTAGGTATCGAACCCCATTTACTTGTCTCAGTTTAGGTTCACGCAAGTCAAGAGAAACCCTTTTGTTCATTCATTCATTTAGTAATTATGCCCACATTCATTCAAAGTTAACCATTTCATTACAAAAGGAGTCACAAACGTGGAAAAAACAAAGCAAAAATTTTGATTACAAGCTACAAACTAGTGCAAATTCAAAATATGCAATTCTAACCTCCCAGTAACAGATGCATGTTAAAGATTCCCAATTATTCAAACCATTTGCATTATCATATAGCAAACATCCCACATCCATAATATCAAGAACTTGATCAAAAATTTTAAACCCCTACCCCATACTTAAACGGTGCATTGTCCCCAATGCATAAAATTAAACAAGCATTAACAATAAAAACAGTAAGGTAAAGTGCGAAAAGAACAAGTTCTGGGAATTCCTTGAAAATGGATCGATCCTAATGATTGATCGCATGAATTCCATCCAAATATTGTTGGGGCCTTGCAAAAGAACACAACCAAAACACAAGTGACAAAAATAAAACAAAACAAAACACAGATAAGAAATCATGTGCCATTGAATCTAGCATTCGATTACATAACAAAACATGAGACCAGAGTATTTAAATGTTGTAAAATGAAGAGGAAAAGTGGTGGGAACAATTGAGGGCATTGTTATGAAGTTTGAAGATGAAAAGCATAAAATTGGGTGCAAAACAAGTGAGACATGACCAATACACTCAAGACACGGCCTAAAGCCTTTAAGACATGACCAAGACACTTTAGGCCATGTTTTGAAGCTTTTTAGGCATGCAAATGGCGATGGTCGTGTCATGGGCCGTGTAACTCACTATTTGGTTAGAAAACGTACCTATTTTGATCTTCCAACTTCCCAAATGTCTTACCTTGAGTTTGGACGACCCGTAGTGACTCCATTTACTCCAAAAGCTCGTCTTAGATCCTACAAATGCCTCAATTCATGCAACATTTGCATTTGACTCTATCACAACATAAAAACACCATTAACAACAATCAACACTAGAAATTTTAGGCACATCAAAACATAAAAACTAAAGAAAAATTTCCAAAATGCCAAATAACAAATCAAATAAAACATTCAAGACTTGGGTTCCCTCCCAAGAAGTGCTTCTTTAATGTCATAAGCTAGACGTTGATGTGTGAGACCTATCTCGGGGGCTTGTATGCATTGCGCGAAGCATTCGCACCAACTCCTTGCATCAGCCCATTGCATTGATTCACCCATTTGCTCTTTATGAGCCATATGAAATGAGACATCGTTATGGAGTTGGATTGTGGTTGCAACGTCTCAAGCGTCTCTTTCTTTGCTTTTTTTCCTCCGAGTTCTCGACCTCTTCTTCTTCACTTTAGGTACCACTTCTTGAACTTTAGATCCATTAGTTGGATCTTCCTTGATGGATACCTGCACCATATCAGACAAAACAACATGTTCAATAGTATAATGTGAGTCACAATGGCATTTAACCTTAGAGTCCTTAATTTCAACAACACACTTGTCATCGACTTTAAGGGTTAACACCCGATCATACACATCAACAATGGACCTAGAAGTAGGTAAAAATGGTATTCCTAAGATCAAAGGCGTTTTGAAATTACACATCATTTTAAAGATCATAAAATTAACAGGAAAAGTCAAATCTCCTACCCTAACCAAAACATTCTCTATGATACCTCTAGAATGCACAATAGATCTATCGGCTAATTGCACAGGCACCCTAGTCGATGTGGGTTCTCCTAAGTCAAACTTTTCAAACAAATCATATGACATCACATTAACACTAGCACCTAAGTTTGCTAATGCATCATTAATGTCTAAACTACCAATAGTAAGAGGGATAAAAAAACTCCCTGGGTCTTTTAGCTTCGTCGATAGCTCAGGTGATGTCTGAGGTAGCTCGACCTTCTCTTTCTTATTTTTAGCCTCAACCAAAGGTAATGGTTGCTTGGGTTTGGCGAGTGGCTTCTCAATATCAGATGAGGCTGTTTCCACATGCTTCCTATTGAAGAGTGTTTCAGGATAAGAAATATGGGGCTTGTATTTGTGGAGAACCTTCTTCGGCTCAGCCTTATGCTCCTCCCTTACACGATCATCCTCCTGGCTAACAAAGATGGCATGCACTCACTTCTTAGGATTTGTTTCAGTGTTACTCGGTAATGACCCCGATTTCCTTTCAGATATCAACTGGGCTATTTGCCCAATCTGATTCTCTAAATTATGGAATAAGGCTCTTGATTCCGGATTGAGGTCCCTTGATTCATCAAAATAGTCTCAATATGTGTAAACCTCTTTTCAGAAGCTTCAATGTACTTGCTCATCAACTCCTCAAAGTTTGGTTTCACTGACTGTTATGGTTGCTGAAACTCAGGTGGTTGATTCTATCTCTGTTGATTCTAACCTCCCCACAAAATGTTCGGGTGATTCCTTCACCCTAGATTATAAGTGTTGCTATAGGGGTTGTTCTGAGGATTGTTCTCATGACCCATATAGTTCACGTTTTCAATACAATTCTGAGTCCCTTGGCCCTAATTCATCTCATTACGCCCTACATGAGTTGCTTGTTGTGCCACAAAAAATCTATCAATCTTCTTGCTCAGAGCCTTAACTTGTATAGCTAGAGCCGTCACTGTATCTACATCGTACACCCCAGTTGGTTTATTTAGCCTAGAACTAGTTGTATGCCACTGATAATTGTCCATGACCATTTCTTCAATCAACCCTTGAGTAGCTTTTGGTGTCTTATTATTCAGGGTACCTCTTGCTGCAACATCAATCATCTGTCTAGTCCCTGGATTCAAACCATTGTAAAAAGTTTGAATCTGCAGCCATGTCGATAATCTATGGTATGGACATCTCCTCAATAATTCCTTTAACCTCTCCCAAGTATCATAGAGAGACTCTGACTCAAACTGTGTGTAGGAAGAGATGTCGTTTCTCAGCTTTGCAGTCTTGGCACGTGGAAAGTATTTCAACAAAAACTTTTCTGCCATATGATCCCAAGTAGTGATAGAGCCCCTAGATAGTAAGTTCAACCACTGCTTAGCTCTGGCTCTGAGCAAGAATGGAAATAATCTCTATCTGATTGTGTCATTGGTGGCTCCGTTAATCTTGAATGTGTCACATATCTTCATAAAGTTGGCCGAATGAGCATTTGGTCCTCATCCTGCAACCCATTAAACTACACAAATTGTTGCACCATCTGAATTATATTTGGCTTAATCTCAAAATTGTTGGTTGCAACAGTTGGTCTGACAATGCTAGACTTAGTCCCTCGCAGATCCGGTCTTGCATAATATGACATAGTCATAGGCTGAAATACTGGATTTTCTAGAACAACGCTGCCAGAAGGTTGTTCTCTCAAAGCCTGATCATTACCCTCCATTGCTACTTCCTTCTCCCTGTCTATCTCTTCTTCTCTTTATCTGAGTCTATTTCTAAGGTTATGTAGTGTTTTTCGTTCAATCTTAGGGTCTGCTTCAACTAACTCAAAAAGATTTCCTCTAGTCATAAACAGAAAGAAACATGCAAACTAACAACACAAACACACCCAAACGTAATTTCGAAAAGATAGATTAAAGTAAACAAGCAAGGAAAGATAAGACAAAAAAAAAAATTAAACACAATGAAATAAAAAAAGAAAAACACGAAAAAGCAAATGGCTAAATTAACAAAGATTCATCTTTCCTAATATCCTAGTCCCCGACAACGGCACCAAAAACTTGGTAACGTCCGCCTACACCTACATACTTAAGGCAAGTGCACCTATCGACTATAGTATATGGACTTGAGTACCGAGAGTCTTATCCCATAGAGATTACGATTATTAGCTACTCACTTTCACTCTGTTATCTAACCAACAAATTAAGTGATTTTGAATAGATAGAATAAATAAAGTCCAACATAAGAGCACACACAACACAATGAGGATGAAAGAAACAATCAATGGGAAGTGACACCCATATGTTGAATCTCCATAGACCGAACTAAGTAATGATGGGTCGTTACTCAGACAATTAATTAGGTAATTGGACCATGGAAATTCCTACAATATGTTGACCTCTCTATCAAATTAGCTAACATCTAACGCCTAGGTTGATTAACCAGAATCTCTTCCTAATTAAAACCTTACCGTTGCTTTATCAATTTGTGAATTTTGCTATTAGGTTTGACCCTAATCCGAAGGATTTATGTCGACCTATCTCTAGGTTTGTATGCAACGGCTCTCAATTATGAATGATCTATCATGTAGAAAATCTCTCAATTACTCATGCATGAATCAGTAATGGAATCGAAAGGTCAGTAACAATCAATTCAACAATTGAACGATATAAATGATAATTGAGTCTCAATTCCATAAATAAACTGAATGAATAAAAAAATCCAAATCTCACTCGTCAATCTAGGGTTCATCACATCTAGATGCACACAGCATTTAGTTCATACTTTTAGAGAGATAAACAACAGGATATAAAGAGAATATAGAGAGAGAAGAAAAATCCCTCATGAATCCTTCAATATTTTGCTTAATTTCTTTGATCTTGAAGCGATTTGAGTTCTCCTTGAGTTTCCAATGTTCTCTGACCCTAAATTAAGTGTATTATGCGTCCCAAAGTCAGCTATCCCACTTAGGTTTCTGAATCACACTTATAAAGCACAAAATATCAGTTCTGGGTACGACACGACCTAGGACACTACTGTGTCCTCCCTTGCTCCATCTGTGTCTTGAATGAAAGCTGCAAATCTGCGAGTTTTTCTAAGAGATGAACACGTGATTATGTCCATTTCTTGAACCATTTGGCTGTGTCTTCATGCATTTGGATGTGTCTTACTCTAAAAGGCAAAAAACTTGTTGTTCTTGCTCTGTTTGGGCTCGTTATTGCTCTGTTCCGTCAAAGCATCATCAATCAACCTGAGAAACACAGTTCAAAGCATGAAAGTACCAAAACTTAAGATAAACACTTAATTTATATTTAAAACAATATGAAATCAAACACTGTAACTTGTATAAATAACCTTTTATCATATGCCTTCCTCTAGTTTGTAACAACTCAATTTTTGCTTTCGAATTTCTCAATCTTACAAAAGCTTTACTCATAGTTCACATATCATGTGACATACTACATGAGAGTCGGCTTAGTAAACTTTTGGTATTAGTGCGAATGCATTTAGAAACGAACTTCCCCTCTTACACCAAACAATCCACATAGCCAAGTTTACTTACCCAGCTTTACACATTTATTCAAATCAATCATGACCATTAATGTGAAGCTAAGATAGCTAAACTCAACTACACATTTTGAATGTGTTAAGGGTTCTAAGAGTAGGTAGTACCGAGAACCGCATATCCACGACAGGGTCTCATACTAGGAAAAGTGAGATCATTTCTTAATTTTTTCCATCCCTATAGTCACGTATATAGCACATATGATCTGATCATGTGTTGTGGTGTTCTTTCCTTCCCTTGGAGGAACGCATGTTTATACGACATTCTCAACACCACACGAATGTTTTGTTTACGATGCATCTTGCCATCTAACCTTATTCCACACCTTAATAGGATTGCTTTCGGCTTTAAGACAGAATATGCTAAAAATCTCTCAATTTTAGCATTTGATCATTTAATGATCGGCATAGGAATTTAGCCTATGGTATATGTCTCCTTTCATACGAATTTTCATTCCTATTTACAATGGGCTCACAACTATAAATGCAAGACGACAATTTGATTACGAACGTGCTCTAGATATCTTTCTACTTTCAAAACCAACCTCCTCTAACAAATTGGGAAAACTAAGGTAAACACATGTATGAGTGGGTTACTTCTCTGTCCAACATGCTTTCACACTTAACGCTAGTGCAATGTCAACTCTTAACATTTGAACTCGTGTATTGCTTACGATGATCTTATTAAAGATAATATGCTAAGGGATTACACACTCTGTGTGTCATGCAAATCTTAAGGAACTTATTCCTTATATCAGGCTTTTACTAACAGATCTAATGATCACGTCTTGCATGGACTTACTATCCAAGTTCACTTCTCTTTGTGAAACTTGTACTCATATTCATTTGTCCTGTGAAACCAAGTTTCTCACAAAATGATAATTGATCTCAATTTTCTTAGAGTTATAATAGATCTTCTCGATCCTTAAGTAATCGAGATCAATTATCTCTAAGGATTGTCGTAAGTTCTTTAAGTGGCAATGTTAACTGGATCTTTCCACTGTATAGCCAACATTCCTACTACACTATAACTAATGAAGCTATGGTCTTAGCTTCTCTTACCACACATTTATATGTGTTCCTTACTATTACGTAGAGTGGCTTTTTTTCCAAGTAGGAACACATAACTAGATATGGACTTCCCTCTTATCGACATCACTATGTGGAGTAGCAACTATGTCTCATTTTATCGCAAGCCCTTGCAATAACACAGCTCCTTACAGTGCCTTTAAAGCATTCAAGTATGTCATTCATTGCATTCCAACATCCTCCTTATGTATTGGATTAATATTTTCTAGCTAACTTGACTGCATAGCAAACTCTAGGCATTGCACACACCTCGGCATTTACTATAAGACATGGTCTTCTAATTAACACATGTACTCTATACTGGAAAACACATTCGTATGATATTTATGTGAAGAATATTCCTTACACGTTCTTCCTTTCACATAGGTTTATGGACACACGCGCTTGTTAAGAGGTTTGCTCTTAGTCACAAGATTTTTATGGATTATGCATTTCTTGACCTTGAATTGTTCAATTACTTCGTTGATCCATCTCACTTGAAGAGAGACAACAATCCACTAGAACAGTCTCTTGGAATTTGACTCCAAGGTCAACCCATATTAGCAATCTCAAAGTTGGATCTCATCCAATCTTTGGAGTGAATCAAGTAGGCTAGACTATTCCTAGCTACAAGTATGATGTTCAAACAAGGTCAGAATGACAAGATTCGCCTTGGGATTATCATAATATACATGAATATACTATCTCTCTCGAAGAATATATAAGGTCATACCTTGAACAATGAAACCATCAGGTTAAACCATATAGGTCTCTTCCCCAAATTCTAGTGAGAAAATGAGTCTTTACATCTAACTGATGTAGGTTGAGCTAATTGGTAAAGGTAAATCTTTCAACAAGTTGAATTTTTCAATCTTGTTGTGTAAATCCCTTTAGCAATTATCGATGTCTTAGTCGATTTATTGATAACGTATCCATTTATCTCTAATGGGTGCTCACTCTTTGGGTAGATTAACCAGTTTCAAACATGGTTCAATATCAAATGTCACTTACACTTCCATTGCTTTAATCCATACAAATTTCACTTAGATGAGTGAACCTTTAACGTACTCGCAGATTCGTTCTTGACTTATGGGGTTACTAAAAGGATCACGACGATTCATTTAATAAAAAATTTCATCGTGACACTTTATCCCTTTTAGACTTATGCATTTTCAAAAATGCTCCCATTATGTTCAAGATCCATACAGGAACTCCCACTGGGAAATAGGAATCTTGCTTCCACTCAAGTCAGGATTAAGAACATCAACACACGCTTGAGGTAGATAAGATAGAAGTTGAATCTCTCCACGAATATTTTGAAGCATCCCTTTCAGAGAAAGGGATAACAATTGCTCAGATTGATCTCTTGAGATTTTTAAAACTCAATGATGTAATTTATTGATTTACATAAACCAACTTTCTTCCTTATCTTTCATCCTCATTCTCCTCAAGAATATTCTCACTCGGATGAAGTGATCCTGAGGTTTTAGTTCCTGAGTCTCAAAGAAAGTGAAATCTTTTCAATTTTATCCCAGTTAAGAAATCTATTCCCTAAGAATGTGATCTCCTGTAGCTCGGACTATGCCATTTTTCATCGTCTCACAAAGAAAGTATCATTTTGACACAGCTAGGTATCTAAAACCTTAAGCCTCTTCGTCGTTATTGACAAAAGAATTGTGGACATTGGCAATACATCTATTGATTTCAAGTGGTTTAGGTCATGCATTCAACCAATCCACAACCTATGAGATATATAAGTAACTGACTGAGAGGTGAAGAAATAAACAATTTATCCTCATTTTAATTTCATCACATAAAGCTTTGGTCTCCTCTTGTAGACATTCACGACCTTAGTCAATACACAAAGCTACTTGACCATTATTACTTATCAGAAATCAAATAGATATAATTGTGTCTTCCACAGTCATATATACAAAAGTGATGAAGTTGTAGGCATTAGCCTTGCCCTCTCATTCTTTTGACGTAAAACATCAAAAGTGGATCAACAATAAATGGTAATTTTGTTGGAATATGTGACACATACATGCAGCAAAAATTAAATTTTTGTCAACGAAATTCCACCAATGATCCATGCAAATTGATAAAATCGATTAGAGAACGTGTGTTTACCTCGATGTAACTAAAAATAATGAGAAGGTGATGTTGGGTGTGAGTCGCAGACGCTGCAGGATGCGAACACCCTCTACCTGTATCCACACGAACGAACATATTCGGGTTGGTGTGCTAGCACCGTTCAGAGAACACTCTCTAAGACCTTGATATTCTTCTCTCACGTTTTTTTGTGGTGTAGATGGCTAGAAGAAATTAGGGCATGGTTATAGGTCTTTTTATGGACTCTAACAAACCCTAATTCAAGTCTTACTAGGGGACCTAATTCTTGTCTTACAAGAATACCCTTATTCCTTGTCTAAAAGGATTGACCATGTAAAGACTTATTCTTATGTCATTAAACAAATTCGGCCCACATTTTTATTTCATAAATAAAATATAAATTCGGCCAACTATTTATTTCATAAATAAATACTAATTGCTTGGCTGACCAAGTCAAATTCCTTCTTATGTTGACTAAGTCAAATAAATTACTTTGACTAAGTCAAATGAATTTTAATTTATTTTAAAACCATTTCAAAACAAATAATTTCATGATACATTCCAAAAACAACTAACCAATTAATTGTATTTAAAATGTTCGCATAAGATAATAGCAAGATTTGGTTCGTTCTAGTGTGTGACCATGTAGGTTCACTCAATATTGGCAGTAGGTCCAAATAACCATTTAGGCCAACAAGTCATAAGCGGGCTCTAGCAAGACATTATGACTACCCAACATGAGTGAATTGGATGACTCGACAAAACCTAATCTGCAGTACGATATTTAGTCCTTTTGTCGTGCGATAACTCGATTAAGTATAAAGCATGGATCATGTCATCTTTATAAAGCTTAATCAAAAATTTTTTGATACCCAAGTAGACTGACCAAACGAATGATATTTGAGCATAACCATGCATTTCATCAGTTCTACTTGTCAAGCGGCCAAGAGATATCTCACTCAAATAAGAGCGGAACAAATTCCTTCATTGTCACTCACAGTCCCCCACATGATTTACAACATGCCCAATGATAGTTTGTATTACCATCCTGTTAAGGATTATGTTGAAACATATCAAAACATGGAGTTCCTCATGCATGAATCTATGGTGAATTCAGGTCGAAAGACTCAAATATCACTACTGCAATGAGAAGTACTGATGACCTAGTCCATGTTGTATTTCTCATAATGGGTTAGTCAAATATCATGTTCCCAACATGTATTTATGTTTTGAATCACACCTCATATCCATAATCAATCAAACATGATCATCCCAAAATATATACTAGTCTTCCTTCATTATCATTCCCATGATAATGAACGACTAGGGACAATTTAGAATAGTGTTCTTTCACCTCAAGGTTTTACTATTAAGTCATGCACTTGATGACATAAGGCAGAATCAACTATTCATGTATACTTTTATCAAGTTATAACATTATAATAAAAACAAGATAATAAACTGAAATACCTCATATATTAATTAAGAAATATAAATGACAATGTTCATATGATTTGGCTAGAGCATATCAGTAACACAATCTACTATTACACCGAATCAACCAACCCATCTATCACTAAACCCAACCGAACCGACCAACCCACCATCTCTGCTCTTCCTCTCTCCCTAAAACCAACACACCAAGAAATATACCACTAAACCCAATCAAACCCAGCAACCCATCTATCACTAAACCCAACCGAACCCACCATCTCTCATCTTACTCTCTCCCTAAAACCAACCCACCAACCCATCCCCAACCGAACCCAACCTGACCTTTCTTCTATTCTCACCAAACCTTAGAAATGCAACCACCACCTTTGTTTTCACTCTCCTCTCTCTCTCCTAGCCACTACAACCACTACCTCTTTTTACATCACACCTTATTTCACCTAAGATTGTGATCTCTCTCTCTAGCTCTTACCTCACCACTCCTCCGGCATGAAAACCCATCCATTTTGTGAAACAAATCAACCACCATCGCCTTCTTTCTCCATCGCTGCTTTGTCTTGTTAGTGTAAGTCCTAGCCTCAAGTACATTGTATCCAGTTTATATATATATATATATATATATATATATATATATATTATGAGGCATTGTTTTATCTCTTTATTCTTCTTGTACATGTTTAAATTGATAAAATATCCATAAATAGTGATTCTGCTTAAGTTATCAAATATGTGATTTGGATAGTAAAACCTTGAAGCATAAAACAATACTATTCTAAATATCCCTAGTCGATTATTGTCATGGGAGTGGCAATAAACCAAGACTAGTATGTGCTCTGTGAGATGATCTAGTTTTACTGGTCATAGGATATGAGATATTAATCAGAGAACATAGAACATGTTAGAGAATAGTGTTTTGGATCGATCCGCTTATGAGAATACTACATGGTTGAAAGATCATAAATATTTGTCATACAATGCTTATACTTGAATCACTCGGCCTAAAATCACTATAGATTCTTAGGTGATTTCTAGTATACTTTGAGATATGTCTAATGTTATTCGTAAATGAATGGCAAGTATAGGTATGATTGGGTATGCCAAGAGTCATGCTAAGAAACATGAGTGAAGTGAAGGGATTGCCCCTCTCGAGAAGAGAGAAGATATCACCTGCCACTTGATTAGTGAAACTGAGTAGCGTGTGACCACATCCAAATAAGATGATAAGTGTTATCATTTATTTGACTTAGTTAGGATCACTAAAAGATCAAGGAAATGTTTTAACATAAATAAGGGTGACCCGTTTCATGCCTTATGATATCGGGAGGCAAATGGTTGTATAAGATTGTATTTAGGTTACATTGATTTGTAATTTATATTCACTTCAATTTGGGTAATCATAATGTCTTGCTAGAGACCAATTATGATTTATGGGCTTTAAATTAATTTTCGGGTCCATTGCCAACATTGAATGAACCTACATGATCGTACATAATAAAGGTTTGGGTTAGGACTGAGGCTATTTTTCTTGTCGGGCCATTAATTTATGTTAATGATTAAAACATAATGAGGTGGGCTCAAGGTGAATTTGGCACACACCCATTAGGCTTGAAAGGATTTAAAATTTTTTTGGCCTAATGTTGTTTTAATTAAAAGGTTTAATTAAATAATTAAAAGGGAAGGAAGAAGACTTTTTGTTTAAGTAGGACTTGTTCAAGAAGCAATCTCCTATTTTATAGGAGGAGTGGTCGGCCACACAAGGTATGCAAACTAGGGTTTGTGAAAGAGATTGTGGCGGCACACACAAGTTGAATCCAATTAGGTTTGGTCTCCTATTTTTTTAGGATTTTTTGACCGGCCACAAATTCCTTGATATCTAGGGATTTATTTGTGAAATAAATACTTTAATTTGTGGAAAAAATAGGTCACGACAGAAAATACACCAAACCATAAAAGGATTTCGAAAATTCCTCACTCTTCCCTTGTGCAATTCTAGCCGAAACACAAAAAGCAAGAAAAGAGTTATTGAGTGCTAGCACACGTGATTCTAACCCTTTGATCTTGTGTGTGTGAGAGAGTAGAGGGGAGTCGTCGTTTGGCAGTCCCTAAGTCAGTAACAATTCGGCATTAGCTAAGGAGAAATGGATCAAACTTCGATCCGGACTCTTTTGGTGTTTGCTGAAATTCGATCATCAAAGTAAGAGGTAATAAAATTCTGCACTTAATTTAATAAGATTATATTATCATACTTGGATCTTGTGGTGTATTTCTTGTGTTTTTCCACTGTGTATAATGTTGATTAGTCGCATAAGAAACCCAACATGTCTTTCAACCACCACCACCATTCTCGTCTCTCTTGCGTCGATGAAATCACTGAACTCACTGCAGAACATTGAAAATGGGTTTGAAAATTGAAATCACAATCATTTTCAAACACTGAAATCACAACCTCATTTTCATCTTTTCAATCATTGAAATCACTGTTGGAATTCATGACTATAGTATGACATTCATACAAGGATAACACAAAGGAAATAACAATACAATTTATCATAGAATTCCACCAAGGATCCATGCATATCAACATAAATGATTAGGGTTAGTGATTTTACCTTAAAATCAAAGCTCAATTCGTGAATGGAAATGAATATTGATGTAGCTTTTAGTGTTTTAAAACCCGAATCCACTATCTCTCATGTTTACTTTGCGCGAACGTGTCTATAGGTATCCACATGAATGAACTCCCTTGGATTGATTGTGTGTACTAGCATGAAGAATCTCTATTCTAAAGCTCACAAATAATTTTTCTCTCTCTCGGTTTTGCGTCTCAAAATTCGGCCAACCATAGGAAGAACACTTAAAAAATTCGGCCATCATATGTATACATATATATAGAGTTGTACGAAACCATAGTTTAAGTCTACTAGGTTTCATTCCACTTGTCCTACAAGTATTAGGATTACTTAGTCATACCAAGACTCTTATTTATTTACTTCATAAATAAATAAATAAATAAATTCATATTTAATATATATATATATATGTGTCGAATTTATTCTTAGTATATGCTATGTTTTAATTCTCCTTTGTTCTATCTCTATAGATTTGTATCCTTAGAATACGTGAGGCTTCACCTATGTCTTTCATTGCAAAACACTTTCCCAACCAAGTCTTGACACTCTGCAAGGTAGGGATGTCGTTTCCAATGATAAAGATGTCGTCGATGTACATCACTAAAATTGCTACCGCACTCCCACTAACCTTCTTGTATACACAAGGCTCATTTTCATTCTTGATGAATCCAAACTCTTTGATTGCTTCATCAAAACGGATATTCCAACTTTGGGATGCTTGCTTCAATCCATAAATGGATCTTTGAAGCTTGCATACTCTACTGGGATTCTTAGGATCGATAAAACCCTCAAGTTGTGCCATGTACACATCCTCCAAGAGGTTTCCATTTAGGAAAGTGGTTTTGACATCCATTTGTCATTTCTTATAGTCATAATATGCAGCTATGGTAAGAAGAATCCTAATAGATTTAAGCATGACGACTGGTGAAAAGTTTTCATCATAGTCAATACCATGAGTTTGTCTAAAACCTTTTGCAATAAGTCTTGCTTTGAAGATCCTATTGGCCTTTAGTTTGTAAATCCATTTGGAATCAATGTTCTTGGCTCCATCAGGTGGATCCACCAAGTTCCAAACTTGGTTATCATACATAGATTGCATTTATGATTTCATGGCTTCATGCCATCATAGAATTTCATGATTTCATGGCTTCATGCCATTTTCAATCAATGTTCTTGGCTCATTTTGATCTACAAGAACAATTTCTTTATCGTCATCTATGAGAAATCCATATCTCTCAGACTCATGACGAGACTTGCCAGACCTTCTTGGGCCTTGTGCTACAGATTCGGACTCCACAACATCTTGTGAGTCATTTCGAATCTCATTCCTATCTTCAACGTTTATTTGTGGTTCTTTTATTTCTTCTAGAAGTACTTTACTCCCACTATTTCCTTTGGAAATAAATTGCTTTTCTAAAAAGACTCCTTTTCGAACAACAAACACTTTGTTCTCAGAATGATTATAAAATTAATATCCTCTTATTTCATTTGGATACCCCACAAATACACACTTTTTGGATTTAGGTGCTAACTTTTCAGAAACTTGACGTTTCACTAAAGCTTCGCATCCCCAAATCTTTAGAAAAACATCAAGGGATTTTTCCCATTCCATATTGATAGAATTGTGCCCTAGTCCAATCATTAATGTGCATTGTCATTCAATTATTTAATAAAGAGGCATTTCATTTCTATGAAATATTATCTGTTTTATGAAGATAAAACACCATGAATAGTTTATTCTTCTTTATGCCATCAAGTACGTGACTTGATAGTAAAACCATAAATATAAAATGAATACTATTCTAAATGTCCCTAATCGATCATTATCATAGGAATGATAATGAATTAAAGATTAGTATGTTGCTAAGTGGATAATCACTTTTTACTGATTATGGATATGAGATATCAACTTAGAACATAGATCCATGTTGGGGAACATGTATTGGACTGGCCCATATGAAAGCACTTCATGGATCGTTGTCACAAAGTAGCTTTCATGCAGTG
>CAODLS010164018.1:0-10528 GCA_948243855.1 Flueggea neowawraea | reverse complement strand
TATACATATGGTTGATAATATTTATTATATTTTATGTTATCGTTATTATCACTATTTATGTTAGCATATATATTGTGATAATATGATATCTGTTTGGTAAGTAATATGTACTATGTCTGATAATCTAAAATATCGTATTATGTTACATAATACATATTACATACCTCTGTTAATATATATATATATATATATCTAGCAAACGGTATACAGAGTAGAAATTATTTACAGAGGGTATGTAAGTAATTGTACATACATCATATATATATATATATTGCATTAGGGACACCTAGCTACGAGGTAGCGTAGCATTTGGTATACCAATATTCTGTCGAGGCCCAGTTACCAGAGTAATATGGTAGTTGTGCGTCCGGCCAGACCGCATGCTATGTTTGATTCCGATGGGTAGCTATGTCCCCCTTCTGTTATCTACTTGTTCTGGTCCCTATCCACCTCTGTTATATACTCTGTATATGTATACTCTGTTTACTGTACTATGCTATGCCTACGGGCCTCTGTCTGATATTATATGGCATAGTGGCTATTATCTGCTATTATATTATGCGAGGTATAATATATCTGTTGAGTCTGTATTATTGCTCATTCGCCTATAGTATATTGTATTGTTGACCGGCGGGGTATATTTTGCTGGAGCCCGGGGACTGCAATGCTCGTGGGTATACCCTATTATTAGCTTTGTCTGTTTGTCACAGCTCTGAGACCCTTAGGGTGCGGGGCACTGTTTAGGGCCCCTAAGGCTGTCAACTATTCAACCCACTTAAGTTGAGCACCATTAAGGCTCTTGAGGTTGTTGATTCTCTATTAGATATCTGATTTGGCTAGCGCAATATCTATATATTACGGGTGTGTGATCAGTATTTATCAGTTCTGTTTAAAATTCTGAATAAATTGTTAGTAAATATTATGTATGAAATTATGTACAGTCTAGATAATATGAAATAGTATAAAACACCACATGCATTGTCTGGTACTTTGCCTAATATGGATTTCATTTTTCTGCATGTTGTCTTCTCTAGATGCAAAATGTTTTCTGAAATGTTTTGAACTATACTAGTATGTATAATGAGTGTATATACATATAACTGTATATGTTGCATGTGAGAGTATTCTAAATGTTTTCAAAACATTTTATGTGAGGTCCTAGAGGCATTCTGGATAGTCATTCCTCACCGAGTTTTCATACCCCCTCCCTTTAATATTTTCAGGTGATTCAACTTTCGTGCTTAGTGAAGTCTTCGAGTAGTAGTGATAACCCTTTTGAACGGGTTTCCAGTTGGTTTGTTTGGTTGGGTGCTCCACACCGGGGGTTTGTATTTCACTATTTGGTTTTCCTTTTGTATTATTAATTTTAACGATTGTTTTTGTGTCTGGGAGCCACACCCCGGGTGTTTTTATCTCTCTATTTTTTTTTGAGTTTTTATTATTATTCAGATACACTGTTTGTCTATATATATATATATATATATATATATATATATATATATATATATACATAATTATATTCTTTATATTTTTATTTATAGCATTTCTGTTTTAATTTATGAAACTAAAATGTTTGTTAAATTGAATAATTATTAAAAACAATAATTGGGTAGAATTTCTAAGTACTCTGAGGGTTGTACGGGATGGACTGAGCTTCCACAGACAGTCCATCTTGTACGCCAGTCACGGTCCGAAAACGGGTCGTGACATTAGGGTCCATCACGATCTCCATGAGATCATGCTCCATATGGTCCAACTCAACCTTTTGGGCTAGAGTCCTGGCTACCAAAGGTGTCTTGATGCTTGCCATTTGTAATCGAAACAAAAAGGTAGATTACTATGACCAACATATCTTATTGATTGAACAAACAATCAATAGAATTAGCCAAAACAAAAATGTATAAATACACAATATTGTATATGCTATTTAAAATAGTTTCCAAATTATTAATATTGATAGAAAACACTTTGATATACACAATTATTAGCAATAAAAGAGAAAATACTTTAGGAAAAATACCTCTCGATGTTGAAAATTTTCATAAAGTATATCAAAAAATCCTGAAAATGTACATTTCATTTCTGTCAAAAGTTTGGAAAAATTTGGACTTCTGAACTATCGCATGTGCCTTCACGCCTACCAGAAGGTGAGAGGCACTTCACGCGCTACACCTGCCAAATGCACATCTTTCATTCTTTTACCATGTGTTAGTGTCTGATATGTCCACATGTCATGTCTTGACACGTTTTAGACTCTGATTGGTTTATGTGGTGGTTGGATCGTATGTGGCATGTACACATGGCAGTTTACATGGTAGTGCCACGTGGCAAGAAAGAACATGCATCACTTTCCTACTTGTCCACATGTACCTCAAGTGACCTAATCAATATAACCACGTGGCAATGACATGGCTTGATGCCACACGTCAGAATGTGGTTGGTCCATATTTTTGGATCATGTGTGATCAACATTAAGATCCTGTTATGTTTTAATGATGAACAAAAGCCAAGAATTGGAGTTAAACATGTTGGAAAGCTTGGAAGTGCGAAACAAGACACTGTAGGTGGCAAACTGTGCGTTGAAATGTGCATATGTCACGAAACTCTTTTCGAAATGGGCGTGTGTCATTAAAATGCACGTCTCTTATGCAGAATAAGGATGAAACACACGTCTCTCCACTGAAATGGGCGTCCCAAAACAACATTTAATGCACTCCAACGGCTAGTTTTTCAACACCAACGATCATATGGCTTGGAGAGTCTATAAATACATCAAGAGAATGCCAAAAATGGTGGAACAACATATGCAAACATTGTGTTAACACTTCTATCAATTTCAACAGTCAACAACACAAAATTAAGCTAGAGATCAAAATTCAAGAATCAGACTCACACATTGAACTCTAGCATAGAGCTTCAATCTTGTATACACTTTGAGAGTGGAAAATGTTTGTTGTAAGACTATAGAAAACAAAATTATAAAGTTTTATTGTGAACCTAAGGAAAACAACATTGTGAGGGCCTTAGAGGTGTTGGGCCGCAATCAACCTCGTTGTATTCGCTTGGTTGGATTGAGCCGAAATCAATCACCATTATAGTGAAAATTCTAAGTGGTGAACCACTCTAAATCTTGGTGTTGTTTTCTCTCTTTTGTTTCAAGTCATTTTCGCTCTCCAACCACAACCACAACAAAGACTGAAAATTCTCCAGCACATGTGTCCATGTGGTGCACAATCAGATTCCATATGTTATGAATCATTGACAAACGACAGGTGTTGGTTGGTTCACGTGTCATGATCTTCAACCAATAAAGGATCGCCACCACGTAAGCCTAACAACGTGAACAACAACAAAGCCAGGCTCTGCCATCGACTCGGCTTACACGCACTGGCTTCCAAATGGATTTCGACCACTAAAATTTGCTAGCCAGGTTATTAATTCTTTGCGTTCACTGGTATGTTTAGATTCTCAAAATTATCAGTTCAAATTTTTAGTTTTTGACAATCTCGAACAAAGTTGAACGAAAAACACACAAAGTCAAATGGTAAACAATACATAATAAATCATAGGCCATTTCGAAATTTAGAGACATGCAAAATTTTCATGAACAAACACAAAAATCTATCCTATGCTCTGATACCTATGAAGGAAAATATAATCTATATAACCTAATAACAGAACTCTATTAGGATCGATCGATGCAAGCCTCACAACTGAACCACATTCGTTTGATTGATGAGAACGATTGACTGGATCACAACCCATATGTCATTAAGTGATCGATGTTGCAAGAATCAACAGTGGAACAAGAACATTTTCTTCCACAGAGAGTGAGATGGGCAACAACTACAAGAAGAGGAAGAGAGTGTGTCTATATTTTCCTGTATCTGTTGTTGTATCTTTTACCGTAAGGTTTCCTACACATAACCCTAGTATGTGTGGACCCTAAGTGGGTTTCTTTTATTACCATTATAAGGCTCACAACTAATTAACTTATGATTAGTTGGTCTCATTAGTTGAGCCCATAACTAATGGATTCAGAATTCACCCATTAACATCATGGATGAACCCGGTTTTTCAACACAACGAAACAATTTTTTTGTCTATCTTTTAGCTACAAGTATTTTATATTCATATTTTGGTTTTAGTGATGAGTTAAAATATATAATTTGATAATTTTTTATTCAAAAAAGAAAAATTAATCCTCTCACTGCACTTCGACTTGTAAGTTAGATGTGTGAACGTAAAAGTACTAGAAAGTGATGTGAAGATGATAAATACAAGAGAAATAAAGTTTAAGAGTCCCTGAAATTTACCGAAACTAGTAAGTGGTTCTTTGCATCTTTAAATTAAACAAGTAATGTGTGTGAGTGAAATTTCTCTCTCATATATGCATGTTACCATATATGTTGATGCAAAGACATTTTGTACTTGTCAATTCCGGACGACATTTAACGTTATGTAATCCACTTACAACTTCGAACTACGGGGTGACAACGACTAACACGAGATTATTAAACGACACAATATGATATACTGTTAAAGAATGCCCAGGTTCTTCATATATATATATATATATAAAGTGTCCAGGTTGAGGATAAGTAGGTTCAAGTTGACATGTTTATGGACAAGATAAAATATTTATTGGAGAATTTCAATATATTCATATTTAGTTCAAAATTTAATAGATATATTTATTCAAATCTTAGTTGCTCTAATCTCAAGCATTTATTAAATCATTCGTCTATTATTACATTTAATTTCTAAAAGCTCAACTAAAACGTAGCTATATGACGTTTAAAGAAGGTAGACAACATGTTGTTGAAAAAATTATCGTTAATTATTTTTTATTTTGATTTACAAATTTATAAGAAAAAGAGTAGCACTTACTAAAAAGTTTGTTATTACTTTGTTTCTGTGTTTCATTACGGCCGCTTAGGAGTCGATACTCATGTGGTGCAAAATATATTATTTCTTTTCAATTTTTATATCAAGATTGGAGTTCAATTCAAATACTCTCACAAGTGCAAGAGAAGAAAAAAAATGGATCGAAACTTTGTGTTTTGACCTACGGTGAATCTCATTTCCGAACGAACTCAGTTATTCTTCCACTCAATGTCTCTAACTCTTTTCCTTTTTTTGCTCAATTGAATAGCATATGTGCTCAACCCATTGCTCATGCATTTATTGTTCATAAAATAACAAATAGACGCATAAAAATAGGCCAAGTTGTAGTAATACTTAATCTTAGAATGATGATGGTGCTTTTAGTAATTTGATAAACAAGTGATAATCATGATTTAGTTTGGCAAGCAACCACTTTAAGACTTTGGCTCTTTTTGGGTTTCGTCTTAAAAACTAAACCCTAATCATAAAAGTACAAGTGGACAACCATCCTATGGTGGGTAGGGATGAGCACGGGTCCAAGAGATTCCTGAACAGAACCGAATATCCGAACCGAAAAGAACCGGAACCGAAAAGAACCATTGACTTTTGACTTTTCCCGAACCGAATCGTCTCGAAATTTTTATTTGGAACGGTTCTGGATCTTAAGCAATACCCGTACCGAGAACCGTCCCGAACTGAAGAACTTAAACTAGAACAAGAAAAAATTAATTATATACATATAAACAAATAATTATATATATATGGACAATTATATATATATATATATATATATATATATGAATAATTAATTATATATATATGGACAATTATATATATATGTACAATTATACATATATACGAACAATTATATATATATGAATAATTAATTATATATGTATGAACAATTACATGTATATGAACAATTATATATATATATATATATATGAACAATTAATTATAGGTGTTCAATAGGTGTACAAAAGTATACATAGTTGTTCAATAGGTGTCTATATAATCATAGGTATTCAATAGGTGTACAAAAGTATACATAGATGTTCAATAGGTTTACAAAAGTATACATAGTTGTTCAATAAGTGTATATATAATCATTGGTGTTTAATAGGTGTTTATATAATCATAGGTGTACAAAAGTATACATAGTTGTTCAATAGGTGTCTATATAATCATAGGTGTTCAATAGGTGTATAAAAGTATACATAGATGTTCAATATGTGTCGATATAATCATTGGTGTTTAATAGGTGTTTATATAATCGTAGGTGTTCAACATGTATACAAAAATATACATAGTTTTTCAATAAGTGTCTATATAATTATAGGTGTTCAATAGGTGTACAAAAGTATACATGGGTGTTCAATAAGTGTCTATATAATTATAGGTGTTCAATAGGTGTACAAAAAAATACATAGTTGTTCAATATGTGTCTATATAATCATTGGTGTTTAATAGATGTTTATATAATCATAGATGTACAAAAGTATACATAATTGTTCAATAGGTGTCTATATAATTATAGGTGGTCAATAGGTGTACAAAAGTATACATAGCTGTTCAATAGGTGCCTGTATAATCATTGGTGCTTAATAGGTGTTTATATAATCGTAGTTGTTCAATAGGTGTACAAAAGTATATATAGTTGTTCAATTGGTGTACAAAAGTATACATAGTTGTTCAATAGGTGTCTATATAATCATTGGTGTTTAATAGGTGTTCATATAATCAAAAGTGTTCAAAGGTGTACAAAGGTATACATAGGTGTTCATAAAAATATATGTGTTCATAGGTGTACAAAGGTGTTCAATAGGTCTACAAAGGTATACATAGGTGTTCATATAATCATAGGTGTTCAATAGGTATACGAAGGAGTTCAATTGATGTACAAAGGTATACATAGGTATTTATATAATTATAGATGTTCAACAGGTGTTCATATAATCATATGTGTTCTCAAATGTGTATAAAGGTATACATAGGTGTTCAATATGTGCTCAAACTTCAAAGGTATACAATAGGTGTTCAAAGCGATAAATTTTATGATCTTTTTTATCATAATTCATTATTTGCATGGAAAAGCAAATGAATTAAAAAACTTGTCATTTTTAATAGTTTTTGTAAATTTTCTTTGTTAAGTTTTCATTTGTGTTTTTTGTATTCACTCTTAATATAAGATAAACTTTTTTTATAAGTATATAAATTATATGTCCATTAATTATTATTCAATCTGCAAAATTCTTATATGTTTATTCTTTCAACAAATAAACATCTCACACGTTGGATGTCCATTAATTATTTGTTTGTAGAATTCCACTAATTATTACTCAATCTCCTATATTATGTACTCTATATGTAACTACTTGATCATAATTCCTTACTTGCATGGAAGAGCAAATGAATTAAAAAAGCTTATCATTTTTTGTTTATTTATGTTATCCTTAATTTAAAGTAAACTTTGTATTTACAAACTTTGTCTTTTTGTAAATATATAAATTATATGTCCATCAATTATTTTTTTTTGTAGAATTCGCTTAATTATGTACTCTATTTAAGCATGAACAATTAATTTTATATAATTTTAGGTTTATAAAAAAATAATATATATCTTATTGTATGAAATAAAAAAAAAAAATGAATCTTTGATTGAATGTTTACAAAAAAAAACTCATTTTTTACAAAAAAAAAACTCATTTTATACTCCAATGTAAAACCAAAAATGGCACCGTTTGAATCTAGTCTCACCCTAAACAAAAGACTCTATTATGCACATTCACGCCCAAATTTCCCACAAACACAAACCCTAATTTCTCTGCCTCTCTCTATTGTCAACCTCGCTCACTCGCCATCGAAGTTGATCAGCTCAATCATCACTGTCGGCGACGCAACTCAGCCTTAGCTGGACGATCTCCGTTGTCACAACGCATAGCGAGCCCGTGACCGGCTTACGAGGTGAACTGTCTGTGGGAGCCCGATCCATCTCGCACAAGCCTTAGAGATCAGAACAAATACCCAATCATTCAGATTATAAAATATTTGTTAAAATATTTAATAATTGAAAACATAGTAAATCAAATGTATATATAAATAAATATATCCAAAAGCAATAACGCGAAACACAACGGAAGTCTCAAAACAAAGGACAAAGTGGCAACCTGGTAACCCAACTACATCCCGATGCGGAGCTATATAAAACAAAGACGAGCCTGGACAAAAGGGCATCAGTAACCCAAAAGATGTCTCACTGGAGTCTGGATGCTGACAGTTGTCGAAGCCAAAATTTGTGAACTTGCTCAATAGGAATCACGTAAACGGAGGAAATAAAGGGGGGTCAGGGCCCAGTGAGGAATAATACTCTAGATTGCCTCATATGTGCCTCCCAAGGGCTGTTTTGAAAACAATTCAAAATTACACATGCAGATATAGTTTAACATACATATATTTACACGCTATACATATGTAATAGCTTTTCAGAAAATCCTTTCGCAAAAGGGTTCGCATGCAAAGCAATAATAAACACGGAGGCGTATAAAACGATTTTTCATTTTCAGAGTCAAAATACATATACAAATATATGAGACCAGAGCAGAAGGCGTGCACATGGCATTAATAACAAAGTATGTGGACTATGCCATAATCCATATCAAATCATATGCTGGATCAGGACATATAACTATCGACAACCCTGATAGCTGGGTTTATCAAAACATTGGTATACAAAAGGTTACGTTTGACCCCGTAACAGTAGGTGTCCCATATCAGAAAACAAAGTATACTAATATATAGTATCAAAACAGAGTATGCGTAGAAGCATCAAAATCAGAAGAGAGATATATAGTACATATATATCAATTTCAAAGCAGAGTCCTGATTAATACACATAATCAGTTTACCATTAGTCAATCCTTAGATTAGTCAAATTTTAGAATATGTGTTATACACAACATAAAACATATACAGTTCGAGACACAGCTTATGTGTCTAAAGCTGCTATTCATTCACCTGGAAGTCCAAGTGCAAAACACCCATCAGGCCCCACTCATCGGTGGCTGGTCTATTGGGCACGAACATAAAGCTGAACAAAGCAAACATATATCGATGGATATATCATAAGCAAACTCAAATGCAGTACTGTGGCAATACCAGATGCATGAAGTGTAGTTGCAGACTCTCAAAAAATCCCAAATGATCAATATTGAATGATAACTCATCACTCTAAATCCAAAATATAGAATCTACATAAAATTACATTTAGGTCATCGACTAGTGCAAAATTATGTTTTAGTCCCCAAAACTTGACAAATTACAAAATAGACCTTCGACTATACTAGGATAGCTAACTAACTTCTCCAAGTAGTCAGAATCCCCAAAAGAGTCCTCGAACTCTGAGAAATTGACAAAATACAAAATTATAAAACGAGTCCCAAAGGGCCCTGTCTTACTCGAGTAACACCCTTGCTTACTCGAGTAAGACACCCATCATCTTACTCGAGTAAGCCATTCGTGATCACTCGAGTAACTATTGTGAATGCCAAAAATTTAAAAAATATTTAGAATTAAAAAATATAAACTGTCTGCTGTATTTATGAACTGTTGTGAAACATTTAAAATGGTTCACAATTGTTCACAATAATGTGCAATATAATGTATACTATTTTTGTGAACCATTGTCAACGTCAAAATTGACCTAGGAAAAGAATATTTTTTAAAGAAAAAATTCGTTTAAAATTATTAAAAAAATAATTTAAAAATTATTCATTTTTTTTTAAAATATGAATTTATGTACTATAGTGTGAACAATTGTGAACCCAAAACACAATCTCGATTGAGAATTTTTTTTTATAAAAAATCAATTTCTCACGAAAAACAGAAATTTCTAGCGGTTTTTTTTAAAAAACAGCATTTTTGATATGTGGGAAACATAAGGTGACATTTTCAATTGTTGCAAACTTGCATGTTATTTTTAAAAAGTTGTATTTTTTTAGTATAAATCTATAATTTTCCTTAATGAATTTTTTGGAGGCCGATTGTAAGTTTTAGTATGGGCCGCTTATTAATTATTTTCTTGGGAATTCTTCACTTGTTTATAAGATGGAAGAATCACACTTTTGCCACTTGTCACTACCCGAGTATGGCCGGTGATCGGCGTACAAGGTGAACTATCTATAGAAGTCCAGATCATCTCACACAAGTCTCAAAGATACATATATTCTACCCAAATAATCATTTATCAAAACATTTATTAAATAAACTATGATATATAAGAAAATAGTATAGATATAATACTATCAAAATACATAACCAAAATGATATTCAAAATACAAAACTATAGCCCAGTATCCCCACAGAAATTTGGTATGGAACTCTAGTAGCAAAATACAAAAGTAGAGCCCGAACAAGGGCACTCACTAAATAACAATGGATGCCTTACTAGTGATGTCATGACCCGAGTCGGGCCGGTGACCGGCATACAAGGTGAATTATCTGTGGAAGCCCAACTCATCTTGCACAAGCCTCAGAGATACAAATATTCTACCCAAACATTCATTTATCAAAACATTTATTTAATAAAATACGATATACGAAAAATAGTATGAATATAATACTATCGAAATAAATATGAAACCGT
>CAODLS010163948.1:0-10248 GCA_948243855.1 Flueggea neowawraea | reverse complement strand
TTGAGAAATGAAGATACCTTCTTGACTTTGGTAAATTTCCATACCCAGGAAATACTTCATCTCACCCAAATTGGACATTTCAAATTCGCTCTCCATCTGCTGCACAAAATGCTTCAAGAATTTTGAATTACAACCTGTAACTAACAGGTCATCAACATATAAGGAAACAATGAGTCGAACTTCCTCTTGAATCTTCAGCACATATAGAGTAGCTTCACTTTCACTTCTTTTAAATCCTTGCTGCAGCAGATGCGCATCAATTCTGCTATACCAGGCTCTTAGCGCCTGTTTCAAGCCATAAAGAACTTTCTTGAGTTTGTATACCTTGTCTTCACAACCTGAAACTTCAAATCCTCCAGGTTGTTCAACATAAATGTCCTCTTCAAGAACACCATTCAGAAAAGCAGACTTCACATCAAGATGATAAATCTTCCAATCCATTTTTGCTGCTAAAGCTAGTAGTAGCCTTATGGTATCATGCATTGCAACTGGAGCAAAAGTATCAGAAAAATCAATACCATATTATTGAAAACAGCCTTTGACAACTAATCTAGCTTTAAGTTTGTTCACAGAACCATCAGGATTATATTTGATTCTGAAAACCCACTTAACACCAATTATTTTTTTATTTTCAGACCTCTCAACCAGCTCCCAAGTTTCATTTTTGTTTATCATTCTCAGCTCCTTCTGCATCGCAATTCTCCATCCACTTTCTTTAGCAGCTTCATCATAGGATGTAGGCTCTTGTAATGCCACATCACATCTCTCTTATATTTCATGGAGTGGCCTTGTTCCTCTGACTGGATTATCATCAAAGTTATTAGCACCAACCTCTTCCTCTACATCTCCTGGAACTTGAGGAATAGCTTTCTCAAGTTGATCAAGATTTGCAACTTCCTTCTCTTCTTTCTCCCAATTCCATATTGCTGCTTTATCAAATTTGATGTCCCGGCTAACAATTAATTTTTTAGTTTTTAAATTGAAAACTCCATAGCTTTTGGACATGGAGCTGTAACCCACAAAAATACCTGTCAGCTTTCTGATCTAGCTTGTCTCTTTTCACATCTGGAACATGAGTATAGCACAAACACCCAAACACTTTAAGGTGCTCTACATTTGGTTTAACTCTATACCAAGCTTGGTAGGGTGTCAAACCCACCAAAATAATATTAACCTGCTTCGAAACATTCAGAACGTAGTATAGTAGTAAGCAGGGTCGAACCACAGAGACCGGTACAGAAATGTTTAAATGCAGTGACAGGAAAATAAAATAAATAAAGTTGATGAAAATGTAAGCAATGCCGAAAATCAAAGTGAGGCTAAAATAAAACTTAGCAACTAAGAAATAATTCGCAACAATAAAAATGAGAAGAAATTCAATAACGAGAAAGCCTAGCCAAGGTATTTCATCTGTTCAATCCATTTAGTTGATCATAGAAGTAAAAGATAATTATTAAACCTTCGAACAGATAGAGTTATAGCTAACGGTGACAAACTCAATTAACCAATCTCTTCTTAATTTTTTGATAGCCCCGGGACGGCCTGCAGACTATTTCGCTAACCACTAGACAACTCTCGAGATGCCCTAATAGGATTTAATATATGGCAGCAGTACGAATTAAAGAGACCTTTATCATAGCCAGTGAAACTGGAAACGCCGTGATTTATTTAAACTAGATTAATCAACCTCACAACAAATGAATAATGCCCAAACCACATACTTCCACGTTGTTTGTTACCTATATTAGAACTAATGTGATGCACTATTAATTCTAAATAACGATATATCATCCAATCAATCACACAATCGGCCAAATCATGCAATCAATACGAACAATAATAAAGGAACTAAGGTTCAGAGATTGAATAAATATTCGAAAGGTTTTATAACAAATAAAACAAGGGTCTCACGACAATAACGGATTGAATTTCAGAAATACCTCAACTAGAAGATTGTTTAGTTACACATAATGAAAGGAGAAAACCAAGATTGAGAGTAATACTAGCTGTCCAGGTCGTGTTCTCCATAATAGAATGGGAGAGAGTCAGTCTAATCCAAAATAAAAGAGTATTTATATGTCTCCTAATTAGGAAACCCTAATTACACTCCAAAATAATTAAAAATAATAATAATTAGGTCTATTGTTTTGCTCCAGCAGTAAAAATAGATTAGCAGCCCTCATACACATCCATTAGGCAAAAAAATCGAGACCCAACAGTGAAAACACGCTGCCCGATATGGAGTAAGTCAGTCCAGTCTCGTGCCCTCTTCAGCATGGTCCTGTCGAAGTGCCCTCCAAGCTAAAATGTGTCCAAAATCGCTCCAAATCCACACCTTTCACCAACATTCCACCTAAACCACCGAAGAAGCATAAAACATAAAAAGACACAAATAACAACAATTTATGATGCAAAACAAATATAAAATGTAATATTAAATATGCCTAAAATGCAACCTATCAAAGCTTCAAATGGAGTTTTATCTTTCACAACTATAGTCAGAAGTCTGTTCAACAGATACACTGCTATGTTGATGGCTTTAGCCTAGAAATACTTGGGCATTTTCTTCTCAAATAATAGGCACTGTGCCATTTCCATCACGATTCTATTTTTTCTTTCACTCACTCCATTTTGTTGAGGAGAGTAAATTATTCTGTCTGTTCTAGTCCCGTTGAGTTTTTGAAACTATACTCTGAAAATATTTATGGAATTTCTGTCTAAAAATATTTGCGAAATTTCTGTCTAAAAATATTTATGGAATTTTCGTCTGAAAATATTTATGCAATTTCTGTCTAAAAATATTTATGGAATTTCTCTCTGAAATTATATATGGAATTTCTGTCTGAACTATTTATGAAAATTTCTCTCTGAATATATTTATGGAATTTCTCTCTCAAAATATTTTTTGAAAATAATATTCTCTAAAAATATTTTGGAAACTAAATATTGTTTTACATCTAATTTAAATTTATTATTTAATTCGTGTTACAGTTGTTGTCTGTCTTGTTTGTGAATGATTTCAAAATGATTGTTTTGAAATATTATTATTCTATATAGTGTGTACATTTATATACACTTATATCTGTATGTGATATTTTTGAATTATTTTCAAAACAGTTTTTGTGAGGTCCAGAGCCACTCTAGAGTGTTATCCCTCACTGGGTTCTTACCCATTTTTTTTCCTTGTTTATTTTTACTTCATCTTTCAGGTGTTCTTAATAGCGGTCGTTTGATCTTCCTCGCTCTGTGAGATTCTCTTGTCAGCAGTGAGTGCCTTATTGTTTAGGCTCGAGTTTCTATTATCTTAGATGCTTTACACCGGATAGTGGATTATGGATATTGTATATGTTAATAAAATGGTTAAATTCTTTTTAGCTATATTTATTTGTTAGGTCAATTATATTGGTGTCCCTGAGATTTATTGTAATATGTCATTATGTTTCTAAGTTTTGAAAAGGTTATTATTGCATCCTTGCTCTTAAATGTCGTCAGCCATAATTTAGTCAGAACTCAGCCAGAACTAACAAGACAAAAGGGAGTGCCTTAATAAACGTTATCATGTTTGTTCTGACTGAATTCTGGCTGACGGCGTTTAAGAGCAGGGATGCAATGACAAATTACATTAAACCTCAGGGACGCAATGTAATTGACCCTTATTTATTTAGTATTTTGATATCGCGAGTATATTTTATTATTATTCGATAATACTACTTTCAAAACTTATTATATGTTAAACAGTTTTAATACGACTAATAAGTCGGTTAATAATGGAATTTGGGTATCTGTTTTGTTCTCTGAGGCTGGTGCAAGAAGGGTTGGGCTCCCTTAGATGGTTCGTTTCGTACACCGATCATAGTCTGAAAATGGGTCGTGAAAAACATTCTCAACAATCAACAGTTTGACATGAATAGCATCACCAATTCGTGGTGAGTCCATGTCAGTAGGCCGCACTGCATATGAATCAACCACAGGTTCAAGGTCAGAGGAAAGACCGTTAAAAACTTCCACTTGCACTTCCAAAGGTGCCCCCAAATCATTCTAAAGTTCTTGGAAAGCATTTGCGATAGGGACTTTAGAAGTCTTAAGAACCTAATCCTTCTTTAAAACCGTCAGTTTAGTAGGAATTATTTTCAAGAACGGCTTTTCCTTGTAAATCTCCACAGGTTTGTTAATACGACAACTCGTCAAATAATGATCTACACTATAACAAGAAGAACAAAACTCCGGTAAACTTTTATAAATCATGTTGACAAAAAAAAATTTACCAGGCTTTTCCATAAGAGTCTCTGGAAGATCACAAGTCACATCTACTTCAACAAATACTCTTGCAAAATGGCCCAAGTCCCCAGACAGAGTAGTCTGCAAAGGTGTCCCAACACCCCTAGCAATGTCCACCAACAATTGGGAATGCCAATACTCCCATAGGATCTTAGTAATCATCACTTAGACTTGAGATGTGGTCAATTTTTGTACATTGGGATCGAAATTCAGAGTCCAATTTTGAAGTCTAAAAGTTTTTGCCTTCAGCGCTAACGACCCACAGCTCAAAAGACTGGTCTTCTCCTCTGGCGAGTTAAAAATGAGATGATAATAGCCCCAACCAAGAGAAATTAAAAGCCAATTTTTCAAGCCCCAAATGGAGGAGAGCTTCTCCTTCAAAACCACAACCTTCCATGGTGTTTCACCCTTTAGTAACACAACCCGTCTGATCAAAGCATTATTGCACAACTGCAGCCGCCCTGCATAAGCTTCCTCGTTAATCTTGATTGAGACATAGCCGTCTTTGCTCTCTGTGCTCTCTGATGCGACCAAGGCAGCAGGCAAGACGTGGGAGTGCCCTTTGAATACTGAAGCAAAGCTCAATCCAGGTTGCTGCTATGAAGAAGCGGGAAGCGGTGTTTGACAAAGATAAGCTTCATGGTCTGCGTGAAGACTCCTCCAGGTTGCCGTGAAGAAGAGGCAAGCTTGGCATATGAAAGAGAGGCCTCATGGGCAGCTTGAACCTGTGCGACATCAGTAGAGTTCAAAGGTATCACAGCCTTCATCGGAGGGGCAACAACAGAAGACGAAGGAGGCACTGTCGTCGGCGAATTGGTAGACAAGACTACCGTGGATTCCTTGACATTATTGTGGATGAAACTCATGTCGACGGTGTCGTATCGTGTGCAGCGTTAGTGGGCTTCGATGGAGTCACAACAGCAAGTACAGGTGCGGCGTTAACTGATTTCGATGGAGTCACAACCACAAGCGCAAGTGCGGCGTTAACTGAAGTCGAGATCGTCTTCCCCGATTTTTTCCTAGAGAAGAGATTGGCAATGTCAATTTAGCAGTCCAGGGGGAAGAGAGATGGCTCGTGAGTAGAAGGCCAAGAAGCAGCCATGAACGAAAAAGACAAATCAAAAGAAAGACAATCACAAAATCATAATGAAAAGAAAAATATGCGAGTTTCATGTAAATCCTTTACAAAAATAATAAAAGAAAAAGAGATATAACTTTTAGTAAATTATTATTAAACAGACAGTAAAAACTTTAATGTATTTATATATTGTTCAGTAACATTATAAGAGAATGTTGCGTTTAAAGTAAAAATTTAGTTAATGCCTAATAAAAAAAATAGTGTTACACATATAAAATTTGTTCGAAGAAAATGATTTCTTTAAATAAAGATAAGGAAGCATGCCAAACTTATGACAAACAAATACTTTATCATGAAATAACTAAAATTTCTATATAAAAAAAAAACTTCCCAATTGAAAATTATCAAAATAGCTTAGAATGGATCAAGGGATCAAATAAAATAGTTTCTATATTATAAAGACCAAATAAAATAACTATTTCAACTTCAAGGACAATAAGGTCAATTATCTTACATCTTTTCAATCACTAAGTGAAGCTTAAATATCACCCAAAAAAATTTCTCAGAGAATAATTTTACTTTTGAAGAGTAATTTAAATTTTTAGCATGAAATTATGCAAAGGTCATTTGCTCGAGTAAGAATTGAGACAATAATAATAAACAAATCTAAATTTGCATTTTACTTGAGTTTTAATGGTGTAACTTTTATAACATGAACCTTTTACATGTTTGAGTAAAAATTTTAAAAGTAGCATACAAAAGAAATTGTTTCAAAAATAAGAAGCTCAACATTCCAGAAAAAAAAAATAAACGAATTTTTAAACTCCATTAATTGAATACTCTTAAAAAAAACTCCATTAATTGAATATAGAAAAAGAACACAAACAAATCTAAGACCACTAATGTTGATGCAAGATAAATATCATATGTTTCTCTTATCTTCTAAAGAATTAATTCTATAAAAAAAATAATTTGTTTTTGAGCTTATTGTAAGTTAAATGGATGTAATTAATTGAGAAGAACATTCAATTTAATAGATTTCAAGACAATTTTAATCAATGTGTTATCAATTTAAAGGTCAAACAAAGGTAAATTTTACATTTACACATTAATCCAACTAAATAAAAGGATCAAAAGGAAAACTAAATGAATAGATTATGCACACTTCATTCTAATTTATTATCAAATAATTATCTCCTTCTATTGTAACCTGAGTAAAATTGTGAGTCAGATTTCATCTCAATTTAATCTTAAAAAAGAGTATGTTTAAATAAAATCATGCATGCAATGAGGTGATCTATGTTTTAATTTCTAATTTTAATTTAGTGCAATCCAATTAGTATAAAGAATTATACTACTTATAGAAAGTCGTGGAAAGAAACTACTGTAAAGTTTTCTAGATGAGTACTACTTTAAACAATTCAAGTTATTCCATCGAAAATAAAAGCAAAAGGATAAAACTCTTGCTAAATCCAAATTAAATCTATGTTAACAAAGATAAAAATCCTTCCATAACTAAAATACACGTTAACAAAGTTTAAAATAATAAAATTACTCAATAACTAAGATAATTTAAATATAAAACAAATAACTTCGTCATTTGATAATGATGTATAGTGTATACCTTCATTAATTTGAAACAAATATTTTTAAGAGTTTCACTCTCTTGGCAATGCTAATCAATTTAAATATTAAGTAAAACTAAAATATATTCATCACTTTGTTTATTAAAAAAAAATTGAATAATTTTTTCAACTAAATTTACACAATGCATTTTAATTAACACTTACAAAAAAAAAGAAGACATAACTACTCCATTATGCAAAATTGAAATGCAATGCGCCTGTAAAATTTACTAATATTTACTTGAAAACAACTGAAGGAATCTAACTACCGGTTTAACAGATAAACAATATATAATAGTATGTCTGAGTTACCTACCTCGATTCCAGCAGAAACTCGACCCAACCAGCAGCGGAAGACAAAGGTCAGGATCAGTTCGATGTTGGTCTCGCGAGCAAACCACGGTCGGGTTGGTGATGGGGGTGCTCGTCTGTTTCGCAGCCTAAATGGCACCCGGATCGGGACTATCGATGAACGAGGAGCAAGAGCGAGTGAAGAAAGGAGAGAGGTGGCATGGTGGAAGAAGAGCTCTCTTCTTCCTTTCCTCTCTCTCTCTCTCACGTTTTAGTGGGATTGGAATGAATGAATTCCTTTCTCTTCTTTCATATATATAAGCCCTTAAATGGGCTTTGGGCCCAATGGGCCTAATAAGCCCAATGTGCTTAGCACATGTGCCCATCTCAATTGGGCTCGTCAATTGGTCTCGATCCATCGTCTCGGTTCACACATTGACCGACCGAGTTCGGTTTACCGGTCATGAGCGGACCGCTTTTTCCAACACCATCTTTCTATTAAAATGATTATCACTATTTTTTTGGTTCGTTAAAAATAAAAACGTGGCAAATTTATGAAAACAGTTTAGTTGAGAAAATAATTTTCTCTTTTATTTTTATTTTCTAAAATAATATAGAAAACAATAGAAAATTTTAGTGTTGTATGAACAATTTTTTTATTTTTTCATTTATCTTTTCTAATTTTCTAGAAAAAAAAAATAAAAAATTTCCACAACTAAACAACCCATAAATTCTTATTTCAAGTTTTTGGTATGAAGTTACATGTTTTTTTTTCAATGGGTCCTATTTTCATTGACAAATAGTCGTAAAGGATGAAAAATGAAAAGAGAAGGATAATCATTTCCTTTTTTTTTTTTCCATTCTAAACTTTCAAAAGTTAACACTGCCTAATTGGATTTGCACCGTTTGATAATTTACTGTAGACCACTAATCCATTATTAATTTCTCAATTTGTTAATATCATATTTCTTAAGACTATGGGTCTAAAGTTATATCTATTGACAGTAAATTTATTTCATTAAATAAATAATGACCATAAAATATGACGGATACATAATTAAACAGGAAAAGAAAAGAGTAAATGAAATCTACGAGACCATGAAATAAAGGAAAAAAATAAATATAAGATAAAAACTTAGTAATGTGTTATGATTCTTGTATCGGATAGGAGTCAAACATAAATATAATTAATTTACAAATATTTTTTTCTCAACCTTCAAGACGCCTTTTAAATATAAAATTGCACATACTCAAAAATCCAATTAAAAAAAATAGTCAATAACAATTAGAATATGATAATTAGAAAAACATCAACATTAATATTGAATTATCAATTTTCCTTCAAATATTGGCAAATTAACTAGAAGCCTAAGATCAAGTATAGATGGTGTATCTATATGCACATGATATACATTAATATGGAGGCCTAAAAGTTCCAAGCAAGATCATCAATGGAACTTAGATGACGACATAATGAAGCAGACAAGAGTGTTGAATCCACAAACCCAAAATCAAAGCTAGAGCTGTCAAATGACACACCCATATTCTCCTGATGATCATCAACACTACCCTTGCTCGCTTCCTCCACTACAACACTAGTACTATCTTTTGGCAGGTTTATGTGTTGCTCCTCTAGTTGCATACCCTCCACTGATCTTGATGCTTCAACCATAACTGCAGTGTTACCAGTTCCATAACAGATTTCCTCTAATAGGCCGCCAAAAGAAGCTGATTGAATGGGTGTGGTCTCAATGGATGAGAAAATGTTTGAGTCAAGATTAGGACTATGAACATTCACTTCCCAAAAAGAATCAGGATTTTGATAAGCAGTTCTAGTGGGAATGGAGCTTGACATGGTCTGGAGCACTGGAGGTTGATGAGTAGTGGTGGCGGTGGGTGCTGCAGTAGTAGTGATTGCAGGTTGTGTGAGAAGAGGGTTTACAGTGTGCATGGAAGTAGAAGCATCTTTTGTCTTTGAATTGACAGTGATGATTGAAAAGGGTAGCTGGTGATTAGATGATGATTTGTTATTATTATTGATCTTATCATTATTAGAAGCATGTCTCTGATGAGAAGGAATGAGGTTGTGAGTTTTGGGGTCTAAACCTTGTGAGATTAGTTTCTTCTTTATGCAAGAATTCCAAAAATTCTTCACCTCATTGTCTGTTCTACCGGGTAGATGCTTTGCTATCTGAGCCCATCTGTTCAAATTAGTAAACTCTTGCTAGTTATTTTGATGAAAATCCACTAATTTTTTACTATATCAACCCTTATCAATTAATACTATACCTACAAATAAATGGACTTAATTACTGAGAGAATACTGAAAAAACTTATACCTGTTGCCTAGAATTCTGTGGACATCAATGATGATCTGCTCTTCTTGAGCAGAGAAGGAGCCTCTTCTGAGATGTGGTCTCAAGTAATTTATCCATCTCAATCTGCAGCTCTTACCACACCTCTGCAACCCTTCACCACACCATTCCAAAACCATATCATCATCCAAATTAATTCTTCTCATGATGAGCAAGAAAAAAAAAGAGAGGAAAGATTTATATGGTGAATATATACCAGCAAGCTTAGGGACAGAACTCCAGCTGCCATGGCCATGGGTGGTGATATATTGGACAAGCTTCTCATCCTCTTCAGGGGACCATAACCCTCTCTTTACTTTCTGTTTACTGCAGCATTTATGACCCATCTTTATTGATCCCTCCTCCTTCCCCTTCACCGCTCCACTCTCTCTTTATATAAATTCAGCTCAAAAGTTGATATATATGATGATATTTCCATTAGAAGGCCTATTATTAGTTATAAGTTGCACAAGAAAACTATTTTTTATTATATTTGTCATTGAAGTCTATTTAATTAGTTTTTCGTGTTGTTCAACTTGAAAATATCTTGTATTAATTGATTTTCAGTCATTTAAGAGGTCTTTCTCAGATATGTGTAAATCTGCATGAAGAAATACTTCAA
>CAODLS010163814.1:0-12201 GCA_948243855.1 Flueggea neowawraea | reverse complement strand
TGCAAGTCAAATATAGGGATTGAAAAGGTAACTGTATAGTCAAACACATTGTCTGGACGAAGTCTTATTGCACAATAACACCCAAAACGTGCTAATGTTCATGACTGGGAACTAACCTATGCTATAGTCCTCATTGTCACAATTACCCCTCTTAATTGCAGCCTCAAATAAAAAATTCTGCTAACATTTAATTACTTCAAACTGTCCTGTAATATAATTTTCTTTTGACTCTATGAAATACAAAATAAATATATTGTGAAGTAACGTGACAGAAAAAGTAATTGAACTCTGCAGAAAATATGTATATATTTACAGGTTAAAATGCTTCAATTTGACATTTTTTTCACAGTACTCGATTCTGTTGCATTGCTTCTCTCTTCCTTCTTGAGATAAGATATTACCATCAGACCAGTTTTGCCTTGAGAAACAAAACTCTCCATGTCAATGTAGAATTGAGGATTCAGGTAATATAGGTGTGTCTTCAGTCCAGTTTTTTCTGTTACAGGTTGGTTGGTTGGTTTCATTCTCTTTACTCTTATTTTGGTTGCTACTTTCTACATTTGCTTGTATGCATATAAACTATTGGTCTAGATTGTCTGGTTTAACAAACATGCATGATCTATAGGTTCTGATAGATTTGATTGGTGTGTTTCTTGGTGTTTTCTGTTAGCAAATATGTTTAAGAACCAGTTACAAGAGCTTGCACAGAGAAGTTGTTTCAACCTTCCTTCATATGCCTGTGTTAGAGCAGGACCTGATCATGCACCAAGATTCAAAGCTTCTGTAAACTTCAATGGAGAAATCTTTGAAAGTCCAAACTACAGTCCTACACTAAGACAAGCTGAACATGCAGCTGCTGAAGTAGCCCTCAATGTTCTCTCTTCAAGAGGTCCATCAAGGTCTCTTACTGCAAGGGTTCTTGTAAGTTCTGATAACCAAAAAGGCACCTTCTTTTGGTTCTTTATTTTCTTGAATGTATAAGTGATTAAAGATTACATCTTTGCTTTATATATTGAAACTTAATGAAGGATGAGACTGGAATTTACAAGAACCTCCTCCAAGAAACTGCTCATAGAGCAGGACTTAACCTTCCAGTATACACAACAGTAAGATCAGGTCCTGGTCATGTACCAATTTTCACATGTACTGTGGAACTAGCTGGTATGAACTTCTCAGGAGAGCCAGCAAAGACAAAGAAACAAGCTGAGAAGAATGCTGCAATAGCAGCCTGGTCTGCTTTGAAAAGAAGTAAATTTTATCATTTCCATTTCAATTTCTTTTGTTTCTTTCTTATTTTGTGTACTTACGTGTCTACAATGATCAATAGTACAATCTTTCTGCAGTGCCAAACTTGGATTCCTTGACCAACAAAGTAGTAGACACTGAGCAAGACCAAGCAGTAGTGGCCAGAGTCCTTTCAAGCTTCAGATACAAAGATGAATCAAGACAAGCCAAGAAGAGGAATCAGTATCAATCAAGAAGAATGATGAAGGTTACCAATAATAACTCTGCATCATCATCATCACATTGGAGATTATTGGATTTTTTATTGGATTCTGGTCCAGAGAGTTCAACACAGAAGCAAAAGTCCTTTAGGTCACTCCTCCCTCCACCCCCACCCAGGACTGCTTCAAAGATTTTGCCACCAACTTCATCTTGGGATAATCCATCTCCACAGAAAAGGCCATTCAAATCACAAGTTTACAGAGGCAAGTCACCAGTGAATGCTCAAGAGGTTCAGATTCCAGTGCTAGAGCATCAGAAGGATGAGGAGGAATGGCTTGGTGTTAATAGTTCTAATTCAGATATCATCAAGAATCCAATTGACAAGGAGGGTTCTTCAAGTTCTGTTTCAAGAACATTTCTTGGTTCAATTAAATTTACGGGTCCTGCAAATCATTCTTCATTGATACCAAATACTCAGATTGTTAGGCCAATTTACACTGGAGGGTTTAATCCACAGAGGCTAGCCCCAGCAGTCCACATTAGATCAGTAATCCCGGTTTGTGCTGCTCCACCACCTCAGCCAGTTACACCTTCTCCACCAACTGTAAGTGGCTCTACTTCTACTACTGCTCCAACACCAACCACCACCACGACTACTACAAGGTCACAACCAGCTCAACTACTTAGTTCTGAGTTGAAAAACAAGCTACAGTTATCAGAGTGAAAAAAAGAGAAACTTTGATAGAAATCTTACTTATCACAAGTTCGTAACAACCCATGATTAGCATTTTTTGGCAGTTCATTTTTCAGTTTTACTAATTGGGTTGTTGTTTCTACGCTTGAATTTTGGTCCTAAACGCTAGAAGGTGTGGAATTTGACAAAAAGATTCATTCTTTACATGACATTTTTACAGCAGAGAGAGAGAGAGGAGATTGCATTAAATGGATTTGGGAAGGTGGGTTGTAGGAGATAAGAAAGAGAGAGGGAATAGGGGTAGCAATGAAGGCAGTATGAGAGAGGGCACACAAACTATTGCAGTGATCAAAGCAAGCAATTAATTCTCCCTCTCTCAGTATCAGACCAAAAATTTATTGGTCTTGCCTTCTCTATTAATTGCAACCCACTACTCTTATTTAATGACCAAACATCTTTCTTCAACTCGTTCATTATTTTATATATATCTCTGTGTCTATCTCTCTTTCTCTGGTCCTAGTTTCACTGTTTTATCTCTGTGACTCTGATGAACGCTACCAATTTTCAAATGGTTTGAATCCAAAGTAGCCGTTGATAATGGGGATGTAACAGGAAATTTTGTCATTTAGAAGGGTATAATGATGATGAAATGTTTCTTCCATCAGTGAAGGTCGACTTTTGGATTGATTCTTGCGGCAATTACATGGTTTTCGTGCAAAGTTTTAAACATTGTAAATATTTTTCCTTTTTTTTGATTTGCATGCATATCCGCAATTAAAAATGTAAATTGTATAATTTTAAATTCACAAAAAACATGAGGTAAATATCACTTGAATACTAGTTGAATAGTTATCTGAATATTAATTCAATTCATAATAATATTTTATAAATGTGAGATAAAAATTGAAATTAATTGGATATCTATCGAAGAACAAATGAAAACTAATAGATTTATTCAAAATATGTATAGCAAAAAAGAAAGGTGAATGTCAAATTATTTTATTGATATTTAATCAGTATTTAGGTAATATTTGATTGGTATGCAAAAAAATATTCATTCGGTATTTAAACAATTTTCAAATATTACTCTATCAATGTTCAAAAACTTTTCAAAAATAATATTCAATTCGAATTTAAATAGTCTTTAAATAGTATTTGGTTGATATTAAAAAATTATTCAACTAGTATTAAATTAATAAATAATTAGTTTTCAAATAATATTCTACAAAAAATTATTCAATTAATATCACAATAGTTGATCACCTACTATGCAATATTCCTCACACCATCCTCACCACTGCGTCACTCCATTGATGTCTTAATAAGAGGTCCGTTTTTTTGGAATTATTGCATAGCACGACCAGAACTTACAGGATCATCGTCACAAACAAGACCCTAATATTGTTGCCCCAATCCCTCTAGGATTTCAGAAGATATGGAAGAAAATTAGAAAGCCATGGCAAAATGAAAGAGTTTTTTAGTTTGAAAAACCTTCTCAAACCTTTATTCAACCTTAATCTGATAGGATACATGAAGAGTCTTATATAGACTCTTAGGATTACAAGAAGCCATGAGAGGTGGCCGACATAATAATACAAAGCAGTGGCTGGCAGCTAGCCATGATAAAAGCAATACAATAATTGAAGGCTGAGATAGATGACTGTCATACTTTAATAAAAGAAAGCCATACATGTGGCCCACAAAAGCAATACAGGACTGAACATGACATAAATTAATAAGACAAACAACACGTCATAAAGTAATACGACAATATACACGCACGACAACACACATAATGGAGGAAGAATCTAAGTCTGTGGTGGAGTAGGGGGGTTGCTCGAGACTCGTGTCCATGTTATGTCATCTCTTGGAAGTGGATGGTAATAGAGGCTAGTGTCATTCCATAGCCATGGATATTCATCTTCATCAGATGAATCAGTATCATTACTAGGAGGCCTTCTGATATCATAGCCATGTGGAGGTTGAACAGGAGCAATTGCCTTGAGCTCTTCCATAACTGCATCATATGACTGAGGTGGACTAGGATGAGGACTTTCAAACATCCCTATACGTGCTGGAGGATATGTTGTTGATGGTGGAATGCCTTCTATGATAATTGGCCTGGTTTGAAAGCCGGCTAACACCATTGCTGGTGGCATTGGTGTGTTGTTAAGAAGACACAAATGCTGAACCGGATGCTCTCTTTGCATAGGGTTACCATGAACTGATGGATAGAACGTTCCCCAATTGTAAAAAATGTTCCGAGTCTAGAGAAATCCTTGAAGACACCTTGAATAAGGATGGTGGAAGATATAGACCTCTGAGGATGGTCTATCATCTCTACCAAGCATCCTTTCATTGTCAATGATGGTCTTGAGTCTTTTTCGCCATACAGGAATGCCAATGAACCATTCAAGGAAAGTTCATAGCAATGATCGGCATTGTTGATCATCATTAATATGACTAAGTAACTCTTTGGCATCAAACTCACTAGCAATCTTATAAGCAGTAATTAGACACCATAGAAACCAAAGGAACTCCTTAGTGAAAGATGTAGCCATAAGATTGGGCTTAGTAAGGAAAGCATAAGGTAAGTCAAACACAAAATATCTAGGTATTAATGAGGTTAAATAAACCTCTAGAAGTCTGCTCCTGAAATGGATGATATGAGTACGAGCAAATGAGTGAATTTCCTCTGGTGATTCTCCACCATGTAGACCTGGTGGAAGTGATCTCTTTTCCATAGCTACCAAGTAATCTGGAGTCCTTGAACTAGAGGGTCCTACCATGAAAATTAAAGGAAAAACTCCTATGCTGGTGATGAGTTGTAATGGCTTCCTTCGCTTTTTAAGGTTGCTCCAAGGTTGAATAAGATGAACAGTTGCCTTTCTATCTTTGGGTCTGGACAAGTAATATGCAATAATGTTGTGGTCCCCTTTTATATGCTTCACATCAAAATCATACCTGTTGAACCAATCATTTAGACGTAGACATTACTTTTCTGGCATCTCTTTATTTTTGTACTGGGGAATCTTTGGAAAGGATGAGTTATCCATCTTTACTAAGAAGTGATGCCCAATCAAGTGAAAAGTTGAAACGCTTGATGCCATTCTTAACTGCCATAATTTCCTTGAAGACTATGTGGTAGTGTTTTTCTGCCTCAGAGAATTGTTCGCTTGCATGACCACAGTTGGAACGTGAACCATTTTTGTTTTCTTCGAGGAGGACAGCTCCCCAAAATTCATCACTAGCGTCTGTTTGGAGGATGCGCTTTCCATCAGAAGGAATCTTCAATGTTGGAGGCTGACGACAAAGTTCTTTAAACTTCTTTACAATTGTTGCTTGATCTGGACCCCATAGTGAGACGTTCTTTTTTAGCATCTTAGACAGTTGGTTGGTATACTGAGACACGTGTGGAATGAATTGTTGGGCATAGTTGACAATTTTGAGGAAGGCTTGGATATCCTTTCTGTCTAACTTCTCCTCTTTGAAATGGGCTAGGCCTTCAACGATGTGTGGACCGATTCGGAAATGGCCGTCTTCAAAGATTGAGCCAAGATACTCAATCTTGGGCTGGGCTATGACACTCTTATTCTGTGACAACATAATCCCATAATTGTCAGCTAGAGCAAAGAATTCATTGAGAAAAGTCTCATGGGCATGTTCTGTTTCTGAGAACAAAAGAATATCATCAATATAAACTAAGGCCGAATAAAGAATGGGCAAAAAATTTCTTAACATTGCCTTCTGAAAGACAGAGGGGGCTGCTTTTAGCCCAAAATGCATGACTGCCCATTGATACTGGGTCGTAGGAATACAAAAAGTTGTTTTGGGCCTATCATCTAGGTGAAAACTAGCTGCCAAAAACCTGCTTTGAGGTCAAACTTTGAGAACACTTTGGCCTTCTGAAGATGGGCCTGTAGGGACTGGATCCTGGGCAGAGGAAACTTGTCATTTTTGAGAAACAAGTTCAGCGGTTTGTAATCAATCACGAGCCTCTTCTTTCCACGAACTTGTTCACTACGCTTGTTAACATAAAAGGCTTGGCAAGCCCAATCACTGGTAGTTGTCTCAATGAGGCCTTGTGGGAAAAGCTCAAACATTCCTCATTGGCTAAGGCGAGGTCTGATGGAGTCATTCCTGAGTGAGTGGCTCTGGTTGGATTGACATCTTCATTGTTTTTAAAGGGCAACCGAATGAAAAACTCTGAATTCATTCACAATGGTCGAAGGTGAGAGAACTGTGCATGACTATCTGAGAATAAGTGAGAGTATTTCACCAACAATGGATTTTCGCCATTTGAGTGAGGACTGGTGAGGTAAAGTGACTAGACCTGAGCATAAAGCTTAAAATATCTCCGATAATAAATTCCATCTGCACCCAAAGTTAATTTCTTCAATTGGCTAATAACATCAAAACCAATTAAAATATCATTCCCTGTCAACTGTGTGCCGATAGCATGCGTCCAAACTGTAACGCTAGGGAAGAACTTAATCCCGATCTTGTGCTTAGAAATGAACTCAGTGGGAAATATTTTTCCACTAGCTATTGAGAAGTGATTTGTCTCTGTTCTCAATACTCCTTGTCGGACTTTTGGATTGATCATGGTGCGAGCTACTCCGGAATCAATGAATCATATGACTTTGACTGGTTGATCATACTTGGATAGTAGCAATGAAACTTCAAGATGTGGAACATTAAAGGATTGAGTCGATAAACAGGGGATTGCACTGTACGTCTCTGAGATTGAATTTGAGGAGGCATCTGAATACTCCGTATCTGATGGTGTACTGGACTCCGTATCTAATGCTAGGATTGTAAATAGTGTATCTTTGGGATCGATTTCATTTCCCTTCTCAGAAATATAAATTCAAGATCAACATCTAAATCATAGGGAGAGATTTTCGTGGCCTGTTTAATCAACTTCGCTGACTTCTCCTTATTGGGCAATCCTTTGCAAAGTGGTTGGACTTGCCACAGATGAAACACTTATCAGACTTCTTTGATGTGGTCTTCCTCCTGAATGAACGGAAACCCTTGCTTGTCATTCTGTTCTTCCAAGAACGTCTGAAAGGCTTTGTACTAGTCAGCCTATGAAACTTTAACTTTCTGAAAACATGCTTCCAGTGCTTCTTCTTTGACCTGCAATCACAATTTTTCTCCTTACATTTGATCTTGAGGTAAGGATGAGAACATAGTTTGTTCATCTTTGTATTGAGAGAGAATGCGTCAAAGAACCTTTTTTGTTCACAGAGTGCGACCAAAGCTTGTTCTACATACTGGTAAAATTCTCCAAGACTGTGTAGTCCAACGTCTCTACCAGAGGCTGTTAGAAGCTTAGTGATTTTTGTCTGGAGTTCATCTGAAAATGAGGCAACGGACACCTGTTTTAACTTCCTACTGTTGTAACCACCAAGATGGTAGTATATGTCTGTCATTCTACGATAATGAAACGTTAAATCCTTCTCCTACAAAGAACAACATTTCATGTTATAAAATTATGCTTCTCGTTTCTTTCCATAAGTTCCCACTTAACCTATGAACTCCTGGTGAATCATTCCCATCGTTGCTTCTACTGAAATGCCAGTGAACATCAATTGCTTCACTGTGCCCAACGAGGTGAACCAATCTCTCAATGTTCCAACGAATCTGGAGGCAAGTTCTCTGAGGATGTCTTCTTCAATATGTTCAATATGAGATATTTGGAGATCAGCCCAAGCACTGATTTCAAGCATCCTTTCTCTCCGTTTTGAAACTGGAATGTCATCAAAGGTAAACCAATGATCTCTTTTTGGAATAGGGGTTGTTCCTAGAGCGAGATCTAGGTTGATAAAACCTAAATTTGATTATCCTTCATCTTATAGTGACATTGATGACCTATATGTCCCTTATAGAGATAATGCAGACATAAGAATTGTAGAAATACCAGCAAAATTCTTGTCATAGTCAACATATGAGGGTTCAGAATCAAACGTTTCTTGGGATGATGTGTCTGAAATGGTTTTAGCATTAGGAACGTAATTTGGCTCTGAAGATTCTAAAAGACTCTGTTCATCGGATGAGGCTGAAGCTGAGGATGACTCAGTCTCAGTTGTTGCTCCTTCTTCTAAGAGATACACCAATGGATTGTGGGAGTCTTCAAAGTACGATGCCATCATCGATGGTTTCTGAGGCTTAGTCTGCTTCTGTTGTTGCGAGCTTTCTCCTTCTTTCTCTTTTTGCTTTCTTTTCTTTGTTTCCTCCAATTGTTTCTTCTTCCTGTCAAAATCAAGAAATGTTGAGGAAATCATAGGAAGAGCATTCTTCCTAGCAGAGGCCATAAAACCTTCTATGGGCATGGGGTATAGTTTATTCATGTGAGCTTTTGATAGGCTCCTAGGATGGCGAAGTGTCTGACTGAAGGTTTCCAAGCTGCTTCTTCAATGTTCTGAGCTTCTCATCAATCTGTTCAAACTCAGAATCAAATTGTTTATTAGACAATTTATGATGCAAAGCCTTTTCCAGTTTAGTTACTCTTTTCTCAATCTCCTATTGATACTTCTGCAAAGTAGTAGAGACAATGGTAAGTTTCTCATCATGTTTGTCCACTATGTTGAGAATCTGGTTGAGCTTCCTATCCTATTGACCCAGTTAATGCTTCTAGGCCAGATGACTCTTATTATGCCAATTAAGGACTTCTTCTGCCGCAGTCAAAGGCTCGAAAGAATCGTCAGCCTTCGCAGTCTTAGGCTTGATAAATGGTTGGAAAGGGATACCTTTGGAATAGGTATGTGGAATTAGTGGAGGATATTCTTCCTCGTACTCTTGAGTAATTGGTGGTTGAGATGCCTGAGAGGATGAAGCCATAAATGCCAGAATAGCTCTGGTTGGTTGAGCTATAAGTTCTGGTGAGGACGTAACCACTTCAGTTCTTTAAAAGCCCTCTTTTCTCAAGATGTCAAGAACCTTGTTGTAGACTGACAATGGAAGACGGGACTTCCAATCTTGTGCAAGCTTTTCATTACCCTTCTTTCTAGCTGCATCTGAAATTCCAAATCCAAAGAGAGTTTTCTCCATCCTTATCCCTAGGCTTAGGGAAAGGTCTACAAGAGGATCTAGACCTCCTCTTCTTATCTCTTGGAAAATCATCTTCACAGCACGAACACCCTTCTTCACACATTTGAGAATCAACATCCCAAATGAAATGACCGTTGATACGATCAGTGTAGACTATTTGTCCTGAAGGTTCAAACCAAACAATGAGAATCTTCCTGTCTGTTGGAACAGGTTGAATCATGGTGATGGTTTTAAACAAACTAGAAGTAGATGATTCTGGATGTTTTGTTTTATAAACTATCTGAACAGTGCCATCACTCCTTCTGTGAAACGTACAGTCCTGAGACTGTATGGATCTATCAATACTCCTAACTTTCTCATAATTTGTTAGCCAAGATGTCGGCACCAATTTCTTCATTGTCTCATCATCCAGCTGCTTGGGAGCCTGGACAATCGTGGGTACTTTATCTGTTGTTTCTGAAAAAACATACAAAGCGTTAGAAGAACCATAACCATTAAGATCAATGGCATGATCCTGTACCCGGTAACACACTTGTTGTTGTAAAGTGGCTATATATGATGAGGCAACATAGAGAACTCCTTTTATATGAATTTGCACCTTTATGCTTGTGACCAAATTAGGATCCCTGAGAGACATAACAAAGTTAAGATAAAACGTCGACATAACACTTTTTGCGTTCAAAGTGGTCATTAATGAATCGATCACAGCATGCTGATACTCCAACACCCGAGTATCCAAAAGAGCAAGTCTTGCAGTCACGGAACATGCCTTTCTCCCGTTGTAGGTTAAGATCAACCTAATTGCATCCCAGTGGAAGTGAGTGTACCCTTCCTTCAATGATTGGTTTATCAAGGTTTGAGGAACCTCGATAGTTATGTATTGCTCTGCTTCTGTGGATTTAAGAAGACTTTGATCCAGGTGTGAAGCCTGAACATACTCCTTGGGGGCTGGTCTACTTCTCTGTAAGAGTTGCTTGATGAAAACACCACCTTTGGGTTTTTGGTATAAGTTGTATGGGTTGATAAAGGTTGTGAAGAGTTGGTAATTTGGACACCTTCTAGGATATAAAAATACGCTACAAGTTTATCTAATTTAATAGGTCAATTAACTTTTAAATAGTATTTAATAAATATTCTCCAAACATTCAAAAAGATTTAATTGGTTTGATATTTTTTAATTTTTTTTCATATGTTTTTTTAAAATATTTTTTTTTTTAATTTTTTTTAAATAAGTATTTCCCAAACTTAAAAAAAAGACTTATGGAAATCCCGATCTATTCCGAGACCGAAGAACTTTAGGGACATTTTGATAATTATGAAAGTTTTGAGGACTAATTAGATAATTTTGCATATTAGCTTTGCAAATAGGGTTTGAGCTGTGCCACCTCAACTCCATCAGCTCTCCCGTGTCTTCTTCAAGCGGCGACGGTGGCGACGATCGTCTTCTTCTTCGGTGGCGGCAACGGCAACGGCGGCCTTAGTCGTTAGCTCTCCGGCGTTGAACGACAGATCTGAATGGCAAGGAGCAGAGCGACGCCTGGCTTCTCTGGTGGCGACAACGGCTCTGAGCGACGCGTCTTCTCTGGGCAACAATCGTCTTCACTCCTCCGGCGCGAATGACAGCGGCGGCGACGGAGGAAAAGGACGACGGTTAGATCCCTCAAATTTCTCTGTCTTTTTCCACACATTAAATCCTGTCTTGAAAATGATTTTAGTTGAAACACATATAACAAAATAAAAATCAGAAAAATGCAAAAACAATATTAAAAAGGGTTAAATACACGCGGAAATTACACCCAATCTCCTTTTTTATCATTATGATTTCACATATACAACATGGAAGAATTATATATGCTGTCATACAACATTTTGATTTACATCTCACACATACAGTAATTTATATTCAATTTCTCCTCAGACCCTTTCTCACCCGACTTCTTTCTCTTTCTTCTCTCTTTGTATGTTTCACGCATCTTCCTTCGTCTCTGCCTCCCTCTCCTCTTTCGTCTATCTCTTCCGTTTCTGTCCTCTCCTCTGTCCCCCAATCCCTGCCGCATCCTATTCCTTCTCCTCCGCCACCATTCCCGTGTCCTTCTCCTCCGTGAAACTCGTTTGTATCCGTCGCTCCCTCTTTGCAATCTGCTAAAAAATGGAAGCGTTTCTGAAATTCCAAATTGAGATCTGAAGCCACCGGAATAACGGTGAAAGTTGTGCCGAAGAAGAAACAAACAGAGGGCCATCGCCACGCAAGAGCGCAGCGTCGATCCAAAAGAGAGAGAGAGAGCGAGGGAGAGACTACGAAAGATTTTGTGCAGTATTAATTCTGAAAGCTCAATAAATGCTGTTTTTTTTTATTATTGTGGTGGATAGTGGTATTGGAGTGGTGGATTCAAGTGTCTCTGTCGTGCTCGTTTGAACAGTGGATTGGAGCCTGCCATTTCGTGGATAACTAGCTTTGAAGCATAGAGTTACGTGATGGATGATTGATCTTTGGTTCAATTTTGACTTTGAAAGTGGATTTAGACCCGAAAGTAGAAGAAAAACATGGGCACGGTTTTAGGTAAGTGTGGACCGTGTGCTAAGGACAAATTAAACTTGGACTCTCTACTAACAATTCCATTAAAGACAATTTCTTTTTTTTCTCCATAATTAAACTATTAAATCACAAAATTATTGATTTTGAGAACTTGAGTCAATTTTATAAAATAGTAAATAGTATACAACCGATAATAAATTACTATCTCTTCTTGACAATTTTACCGGTAAATATTAACTGCAATATGCTAAATGCTATATCGAGAGATACTCTAATAGTTCAAAAATTGTTAATCGCCTAAAAGATTAAAAAAATTCTAATTTAAAGTTTTTTTTTTCACAAATCTTTCAGGTAATTAAAATCAAATTTACTCCCAATTAAGTTATACAATTTATATTCGTATTAATATTTCAAAACTACTAAAATTTTCCGATCCCATAGTGAAAATGATTTGTTAGAAGGTACTCTA
>CAODLS010163738.1:0-12614 GCA_948243855.1 Flueggea neowawraea | reverse complement strand
AAATCTTCGATAAGATAAAAAATTTCTGAAACATTTTTGTTTTGTTATTGAAAACACATTAGCTTTGATAAGCTTTGAAGAAATTTTGGAAATATTTTAGAAATATTCATGAAATATTTTGATTAACTCATGAATGATTTTATGTATATTGTTTGCTTTGATTGCGAACGATTTCGAAAGGGTTTTGAACTGCTACTATGTATGTAGCATGTATGTATGTATATATATATATATATGTTTACTATATTTGTATGTGGTATATTCGATCTGTTTTCAAAACAGTCTTTGTGAGGCATGTATGAGGCGGTATGGAATGTTATTCCTCACTGGGCCCTGACCCCTTTTATTTTTCTGTCTATGTCGATTCCTGTATCTCAGGTTCACAGATTTTGGTTTCGGTAACCGTTCCACATTTTTGATTACCAGTGAGGTGTCTATTGGTTATCGATGCACTTTTTGTTCGGGGTCTTCTTTTGTATTGTTAGAGCTCCGCACCGGTATGATATTGGATGACGGAATTGCCACTTTGGCTTTTGATATGTTTACATGGATGTTATTTTGACATATATATTTATATATATGTATATTTGATTTCATATAAACTTATTTTATACCTCGTTCGCTTTTGATAATTAAATATTTTAATAAATATTTTGATAATTAAATAATTCGGGTAGTATGTTATGATCTTTTAGGCTTGTGCGAGATGGGCTGGAATCCCATAGACGGTTTGCCTCATACTCCGGTCTCGGTCCGATTTTGGGTCATGACAATTGACTTGGCCCATCCCACACAAGTCTCAAAAAATGAGAACATCTACCCAAGGTCTTATACCAAACAATTATTAAACAATTTAAGCTAAAACATAAATGAATAAGAATCAAAATTTCATTTAAAACGTAAAATTCAAAAGTAATATTTCTTAATAAATAAACATAGTTATGATGTCAAATTATAGAGAAATTATTTAAAAGTAAATTCAAATAGATAAAATAATCGTATACAATTATAAATCCATTAGTATCTCGGTGTGGAGCAATAACATAATAGACAGATTAGGGCTCGAACAAGAGGGCACTTACTGCTGATCTGAATATCTCACTGAGCGTTGAAGGTTTGATGAGGGCAAACACCAAAATAACTTGAAATGTTGAGCTACAAAAGGGGAGAGAATACTCAGTGAGTGATAGCACACTAGAGCGACTCCAGGTCCTCACATAAACCGTTTTGAAAACAATATTCGAAAATACTGCATACACATATTTACTTATATAATACCAATATAAACGAATACATATGTATATATAACATTTTCTCAAAACGTTTCACATAGACAACAAGCAACATGCGGTCAAACATAATAATTACTATATAAGATTCCATCTAAGCTAACTACCATACACCCTCCATACGATTGAGAGCCTGAAAGATACATTCAAGTACGTCTAATTGAGCCATAGGCTCTGGCTGCTGTTGAGGTGATGGTACTACAACCTCTGGCGTACCATTTTAATCATGCTGGTCCGCCACTGAAAGATTGGCGGCCTCGGTATTTAAACGCCTAATGGCATCCCTAAGTCTCTTGTGACGTCGATGCATATCTACACATAACAAACAAATGGAGCGTACATGCAAATATTTGATTACATATGATTGCCACAATACCAGTGTAATCCTTAGAAAGACATAAAGGCAAATCAGACTGACTCGATCAAGAATACTAAGCTCCACAACTGACCCAGAGTTACAAAATCGAGGTCTCTGATACAACATTTGTCATGACCCAAGATAGGACCATGATCGACATATTAGGCAAACCGAACAATTGGTCAGGCCCATCCCGCACATGACTAAAAAATCTAAACATTTACCCAAAATCATTTCCAAATGATTATTAAACAATAATACGTTTTAGGGTCATGAACGTCATACAAACTTTAACGTACGTTGTGATGCCAAAATATACATCCAATGGCTTATGTTATGGAAAATACATTATCAAAGTACTTCTTGACACGTGTAACATACGTCCTACAAGCACAACGTACGTCTTGCAATCTTTGACGTACATTTTGAAGTCTACCCATATACCGTACGCCATCTTGTCTACTTACATACGTTATGTGCTGGCGCCTTACTTTCGCTTGCACGCTTCGAGGCTCGACAACACCTATACTTCCAGAATAAATATCACTAAAATATTCAATCATCCATTCATCATCCCAAAACATCCTAAGATCATCTCAAACTCAAATTCAAATCGTTTGAATGAGGTTCAAACGAAATCAACCAAGATTCTATGGAGGATCTTATCAGAACTTAACGAAGTGCTACAGAGAACCTAGTCGAAACGGGCGAGGTATTACATTAGAAGGGCACCCATCCTAGTACTATTCTCGCCCAAGCACATTTAACTTCATACAAGACTTGATAATAATGTTAAATCAAATAACATTAGTGAATAATTGCTTAATATAATAAGTTGTAGTCTTTTTAACTTATATAACATGTAATTGCTAAATTATAGGAAAAATTATAGTAACGTGTAATTGCTAAATTATAGGAAAAGTTACAGTAATTTAACCTTTAATTAAGGGTAATTTAGTCTTTTTCTTTTTGATTTTCAACATCTATGCTTTTTAATGTAGTATAGATAGATATAGGAGACTACTCCAAAAGAACCATAATCCAACCCATCTTTTGGGTAACCAATCATATAAAAACTTGATCTGTTCGTCTAAGATATATAAATTTATTTAATAATTAATTATGAAAAATAAAAATTTATAATGGGATAATCTCACATACAACAAAATAAAAAGACAAAATTCACAAATGCAACATGTTAAAAAGTTATCATAAATACCAATACGGAGAAAATAATTTCTAAAATACCATAATTTGACCGCATGTTAAGCACGCATCAAAAAGTTGATCGCCTGTTGATCACACTTTTTGACAAGTGAAAATGAGTACAAATCAAGAACAAAATGAGTACATCCCAAATTGAGACTTGTTGATTACACCAACAAATGCTTACAAAAAAAAGGGGTACAAAATGAGAAAAAAGAGTACAGAAGGGAACAAAAATGAGTACAACCAAAAAATATTAGGGACTGGAAGCTTAATATTTTCATTAGTATTCGATAAAATTACGAGAACAAAATGAGCTAATTCACAAATGAACGCTTACATAATGAATACGAGTTATTTAAAACTTGTTGATTATACCAAAAAACTGCTTAAAAAATAAGTACAAAAACAAAACGAGTACAAACGAGAACAAAATGAGTACAGTAAAAATATTTAATTAATTTTAGAACATAACAGGCCATCCCTATATGCAACTACAACTAGAGAAACCCTAGCCACCGCCCCTGCCAACACCCACTGTATGCACCGCTTCTCTCTACCATAGCCTCCAAACAAAAACGCCACAGCCTCGAACGAACCTCCTTCTCATCGTCGCAATTTCGCATCTCCGCCGTTGTGTCATCTTCTCATCACCTTTCACGATGATTTACTTCGCACCACCACCTCGTTCTCGCATCTTCTTTTTCGTCCGCGACTTCGTGCCGCCTCGTATGGAGTTAGTCAACCCCGTCCTCGCATCGTCTTCGTTGTATCGCGGAGGAAGAAAAAAAATGTGAAAGAGAAGGAATGATACATGAGAGGAGAGAGATAAAAGAAATAGAGTGTTAAGAGTTTGTTGATGGAGGGGAGAGCGAGAGAGTAGAGAGACGGGGGAGAGAGAGAGAGAGAGAGAGAAATCAAGACAAATAGGGGATTGAAACGAGAGTGTAAGAGACAAGATAAGAAGAGACATGAAACAAGTTGAGAGGGAAATGGAGACAGAAAAGGGAAAGAGGATGTATAAATATTGCGGTATTGTAGAAATTATATTGCACCTTGTGACAAAAGAGTTATTTTTGAACATGTTGAGAAAAAAATAATGGTTAATTACAAAAAATGCCATCAGGTGTAATTGTTTCATTTGTAATATAAAAAACATATTAAATCATTTTTTGTCATAAAATAGATAAATTTCTTATCAATATATGAATATAATAATAAAGAAACATAACAACATAATAAAATAAAACTTACGTATATTATAAGGGTGAAGCCAGCAACTCTGAATAAGGTGGTCAAAAATTAAAAAATTAGTCGTAAAGTTACAAACTAGTAATTTCATACTAAAATCATTATTACTAGAGTCATGGATTCTTATTTGTAATAAATCGTAATATGTGCTCTTTATCAATCTAAATATTATAAATAACAAGAACGGAGAAAGATATGTAGTTAATAAATTTATATACGGTCAATTACCGCGCAGGTCCAAAAACCCCCTATGTGGTCTTTAAAGTTTCTCTCATTAGTCCAAACTAATGAAAACGTAAATTTGGCTCATGTGTTGCAATAACTTGTAATAACCACTATGGTTGGACACAGCTAAGTCATGAGTCAATGTTATCCATAATTTTAAATGATTTTTTTTCTTTTTGGATTTTGACTGAGTAAAAACTTAAAGATTGAGTTAGATCGAGAAAGTGGTTAAAAACTGGCTATTCCATCCAACTGATTTCTCTATGGAGTGAATCGACTTGGGTAAGATGATGCAAATCAATCTTGACTTTGTGGAGTTCACATAGGAGAGAAAAAGTGCTCAATCGATGAATTTTGGTCGAAGGACGTGCATCCCTAGGGGTAGATGTAGGTCCCTAGTTGCCTAAACTGTAAAATTGTCAAAACATAGAGTTTTGGAACATTTTCAACAAAGTTGATGGTGACTTGTGTCCCCTATCAACAAATGTATGTCGCCTTTGCAAAATCTCACAAAAAATGTCCGAACCTCACATGTCTTAACTTATAAATACCCAATCCATTCAATTCCCATGCCCTCTCCACACCCAAAGCCCTAATTTGACATTAGAATATCTCTCTTCTTGCTCCCTCTCATCCTCCATTTAAATTTGATCAAGAAACAGGCTCCAAATCCCTAATCCAACAATCATTTTTCTTATTATCACTCATTCCCACTTTATCTTAGACCATCAATAGGTTATTTCTAGCCTTAAAGCATCTTTTTCTTCTTAACAAACCTTATGTTGAACTAAGTATGGTTAACAAAGTTCATCTAAGTTTTGATGATTTTAACAAAACAATTGAAATGGTTGTGCAACGCATTTTGCACGTCAGCTAAGCACGTTGTCCAAAGATCAACGTAAGTTCTACATGGTGCTACGCCCATTGATCATGTTGAAACTGGGTTTTCCCAAAAACATCCAATGTGCGTTATATCAAAGTCAAACACGTTCTATCATTGAAGTTCATTCTAGATTGAAATCATTCAAGACACAACGTACATTGCATGTCATCAAGGCACGTTATATAAATGGAGATCATTCTGGACTAAAAGTACCTAAAGCTCAACGTACATTATAAGGGCAATCAAGTGTCTTCTGGACTGAAAGCACACAGGTCACAACGTACTCTGTAAGAAATACAAGGTACATTGATGAGATCTTAGTTCATGACGAAGAAGTCTTGTGAGACAACATTGAAGAGAGGATACAAGTCACGTTGATGATTAAAGGAGCCACCTTTGAAGAAAAGCGTCAATGTATGTTGTATGGCGTTCAACTCACGTAGACAGGGATGACATCAGTGACTAAAAAATAATTAGATGCTCCTCGGGAATTTCAAATCTGAATATTCCCTGACACGATGACGTGGATAATCAAAGGTATGATATTTGAAGAACGACAACGTATGTAGAAGACTGAAGAGGTCATGATCAATGCCCGTTGAGGTATGATCAAAGCACGTAGTAGTGATGCAAAGTACGCTGAAGCGTGCATTCTTCCAGGCAGTAACTACTGATACATATACAAAGCACGTTGAAGAAGATCAAGTCACACAGTATGGCTATGCACTTTATACAAGGTACGTTGCAAAAGGTCAAAGCATGTTGTAAAAGATGACATCATTAATAATCAGAATTTTATTCTGAGTCACAATGGATACTTTGAGATTATCAATGGCTATATTTTTTATAAGGCCTATAAATAGACCTCTCTGAAGAGAGAGAGAGAGAGAGAGAGAAAGAACGAAAAAATCCTAAGAGAGTACCCAAGCTTTGTTGCATTATCTTTTGATTCTGTCTATATTTGTTCTACACTTTTCTAGTACCAAATGAGCTTGAAATTGCTATTTGCTTACTCAGTTGGTGTGAGATATTTCCTACCATCTTGTAATCCACTTGCAATCAAGTTTTGGTGTTAAAGCTTGAGGAAAGAATAGGTTTACTTGTTGCTCCTTGAAAAACAAAAGTGGTTTCTAATGAACCTTAGAAAACTTGGTTTGGTTTTCTTGTGGTTTCGAAAACAAGCTTGTAAAGGTTTCTTGTTGGCATGCAAAACAAGGATTGTTACGATTTGCCTCCACCAGGAAGTGAGGAAGCTTAATAGTGGATTAGAATTCTTGAGTGAATCTCAAGGAGTAGACGTAGGTCAAAGAGGAACAAACCGCTATAAATATTGCACTTTATTTCTTCTATCCATACTCTATTTACTTTGATTTACTCTTGCTTTATTCTTATGTGGTTGTGTCTTGGATTATATTTTATTTTTCTGTTTCGTAAAAATATTTAAAAGGTTTAAAAAAAGTTTAAATTTTTACAAAGAAATCCAATTCACCCCTTTTTGGGATTGCCATATTGTTCACAATTGGTATCAGAGCCTAAGTGCTCATTATTTAAGGTCTAAACACCTTGAGTAAACGATCCAAAATGGCATCCTTTGGTGATATGCCTAAATATGAGGGTTTGTCAATTAACAGAGCTATTTTCTTTGATGGCAGCGAGTATGTGTACTGGAAGACTCGGATGATGATGTTCTTGAAATGCGAAGCTAAAGAAGTATGGGTTGTGGTTGAAACTAGTCCATTCATTCCTAAGAAGACAGTTGATGGGGTTGAAACTTTGAAGCCAAAAACTAAATGAACAGACCATGATAAGAAGATGGTGTGTTACAAAACAAAGCTATGCACATCTTGTTTTGTGCTCTAAGAAAAATGCAATTCAACAAGGTGCAACAGTGTTCCACAACCCATTAAATTTGGAGAACATTGGAGGTTACATATGAGGGAACAAGCCAAGTCAAAGAAAACAAAGTCTTTCTTCTTGTGCATAAATACGAGTTATTCAAGATAAAGGAAGGTGAAGGTATTCAGGAGATGTTCGATAGATTCAACGAAATCTTGAATGGACTAAAGGCATTTGGGAAGACTTATTCAAATTCTAAACTTGTGACAAAGATTCTAAGGGCCTGACCAAAATCTTGGGCCTCCAAGAAAGATGCTATTGTGAAAGTAAAAAATCTTAATGTCCTACCTTTGGAGGAGTTGCTAGGATCTCTCCTAACTTATGAAATGGGGTTAGTTGAAGATCAAGAAGAGTCATAAAAAAGTGATAGAAGAAAAACCATGACTCTTGATCGAGTTCTAGCAAGCGTACTAGAATCGATGTAGTTTTATCAAGGAGTATTCCAAAGGATATCGAACCCAAAGGAACGAGTACTAAATGTGATCAATTCTTAAAATAAAAGCAATAAATAACATGATTTGATTTTTGGGTTTTTGGATTAAAAGACAAGATTAATAAAGCAAACAATTGACAAAAGGAGCAAACAATAATTAATAAAGCATTAGGACTAGCGAGAATTCAACTGAAGACTCCTATTTTCTAATAATGAATGGGGTTTTTGGAATGTGTGTTCTCTCCACCAAGGTAGCCTAAAGCCTCTCTCAAGATTATTTAAGTCATACCTACATTTAGAAAAAGGATCCTCTCGGCTTTAATTAGCTAAACTAGGTTCATTAAGCCATTGAGGAATTTCATCGAACACCTTGTAGGCATAGGTATATCTCTATCCTAAACCACACAATTTTAATGCAAGTTGACCTCTCCTAGCCTTCATCTGTCGATCCATCAACTAGGATTATCTAAACTACCATCAAGGTGATCAATCTCAACAATAGTCAATTAAAATAAGCTATTAAATCAATTCCAATGGGCAAACATCAAATTAAGAACATAAATCACAAGACCCATTAATCATTATTCAAATATTGAACATAAAACACAATACCACTCATTAATAAGCAAATATTCATCAATAACTTACATCTCTAAGTCCTAACAAGAGATTTAAGCTACCATAATTAACATAAAGAAAAATAGAAATAAAAGAAAAACATGGAAATTACACTAAATAGATAAAGAAAAAGTGAAAAGATGGAAGCCATGAACCCTTCTCCAATGTCACTTTGAAGAGAAACCCAAGATCTTCAAGCATTCCCCTCCTTCTTGAAACCCTAGAATATTCTATCTAAAAATTAAAGAAGCAAAGGGAGTGATTCTTAGGAGTCCAAGAATGCCTAAAAGAGTAAGTTTTAGGAGTATTTATACCCCCTCACATGACCTAATAACCCTACAAAATTTCTCTCAAAATGCCCTCAAAGATGCCTTTGGTCCCCATTTGTTTGCCCTTTCTTGCAACCTCTCCTTTCCAATGTCAGCATGCCACGGTCGTGGTACTTTGGCCACCACGGCGGTGGCAATTTTCAGCATCAGATGGTCACTTTCTTCCTTTGCCACGGCGGTGGCAATTTTTGGCAAATGACACAAAAAATCCCGCAATTGACCATGGTCGTGGCATCCATGAAACTTTTATTATCTTTTCTCATACTCTTTTGATTTTGGAAAATTATGACCAAATGGTTCGCATGAATCTTTAGATAAATATTCTCTTCGAATATGATCTCTAGCATCCGTTACATAATTACTTTGTTGTTATATATACTAATTTTTTAAAATATATATTTATCCCATGTAAATAAACTTTTGAATATTTTATTAACCAGCTTACAATTTTGATTATATTTATGCTATTCGATTAATATAATCATCTTACAACCATTTTCTTTCATACTCAGATTTGTAAGATGTGAAAAATTTCTATTTAATTTTAGAATAAATATACTAATATGTCTCAACAAAAATATACGAGTTTGACAACTAAGAGACACATGAAGGTTGTTGAAGATATCGTTCATTCAATTATATGTTCATTGTTTGATGATCATCATTAATTTCAGTCGAGTTTAGTGCACTTAAATTAGGTAAAGTGAAATTATTATTCTATTGAATTTATAATTGTTTTTAAGAATAATATATAATTTTTAAATCATATAATATTAAAAAATAATAAAGTAATCACCATTTAGTTTTTACATGTTCATTAATTTGTACTCTTTATTTATGTTATTATTACTTTTTGAAAAAGTGTTAAATACACTAGTTACGTAGTTAATTGACAAATCACTTTATATTTCTCTTATTACTAATTTAACGAGAGTTGATATAAACAAATTTAATATATATATATATATATTTAAAAAGTAAATCAAAGAAAGAGTATGATAATGTTTTAGTCATTATAACAAAAAAAGAAAACTACTAAGATCTTCTTACATGTAGTTTTTATTGAATAACTAATTAGTTTGATACATATTAAAATTTTTATTTTATGTATACTGTAATTGTATGAAATTTTTATATGAAATCTATGTGTTTATTACAATTAAAACAAAATAATATTTTAAATATAATTATTCAACAATTAGATAAAAACATATATCGCAACGTACGTACGTAAAAAGTTAATAACATTAAAACTAGCATTCAATTATAAATCTTTTAAACATTTAGTAGAATTAAGTTTTCACTATTTTCAAATAAGAAAAATAACCCTCCTTAAAAAGTACTTGTCACAAGTAAAAAAAAAAGATTCAGAGCACATTTCTCCCATTATATATAACTAAATAAGCATTCAATTATAAATTTTTTAAATAATTGAAAGAACTAAATTTTCACTATTTTCAAATGAAAAAAAAAATCCTTCTTAAAAAGTACTTGTCAAAACAAGTTAAAAAAACAACTTCAGAGCGTATTTCTCCCAATATATATATATATATATATATATATATATATATATATATAAAACTAAACAAACATTCAATTATAATTTTTTTAAACAATTAGTAGAACTAAAGTTTTCATTATTTTCAAATAACAAAAAAAAATAACCCTCCATAAAAATACTTGTCACAAGTAAAAAAAAATTCAAAAGCAAATACATAAATAGTGCAATTTATTCTCTTTTGTTCCTAATTTTTTTTTATAAAACCTTAAATCAAATAGAATTTTTAAATTATAAAAGTATAATTTTTAGTTTTGTTGGAAAAAACGGTTTATTCATGACGAGTGAACTGAACTCGGTCAGTCGAGATGTGAACCGAGACCGTAGATCGAGACCAATTGGAAAGTCCAATTGAGGAGAACTAAAGTCGGTTAGACAAGCTGTGAACCGGGATGATGAACCAACGTCAATTGGCGAGCCCAATTGAGTTGAGAATGAAAATGGGCTCGTAAGGCCCACGAGCCCATTTGAGGGCTTATATAAGGATCTTTGCTCCTTCCTTTCCTACTCACTTGAACACACACACGCCAAAGAGAAAGAGAGAGAGAGAGAGAGAGGGAGAGAGAGAGAGCTCTCCACCAGGAGAGAGAGAGAGGCCAAGACCTCCTGACCCCGAGTCCTGCACAGATCTCGTATGACATCTAGACTGCGAAATAGTCTGGTACTCCCGTCGACAATTCGATCGTGGTTTACTTGCAAGACCAACATAGAACTTGCCCTGCTCCGATGCTAGCTTCCGCTGGAATCGAGGTTAGTAAGTCGAACCTATTTATTATACTATTTATTCGTTAACCAGTATGCGATTTCTTTATTGGTATCAAAGCAAGCACGATTTTTTTGAATATGTTTCTAAAATCTTGTTGGTCTCTGTCTAGGATGCCTACTGTGATTTTTTAGTATTCGACTTTCTGTCTCGAACGTCATTTTTGGTTCAAGTCCTTCCGGACTAGAATTCTGAAAGTTGGAGTTTTGAAATTCCAACAAAAGATTTGAGATCAGCGACATTGAAAACGTTTACTGCCAAAATTTCGTTGTGAAGTTCCATCAGGAAGGTCGTATAATTGACGAAAATCCGATCGAAAATTATTGAGTGAGGCAACACAAATGAATTTGTTCATCTGATAAGAATGGAGACGTGGTGAGTTGTGATTCGTCGACACACAACCACTCAGAACGGGGCACTTGGCGGAGAGAAGAAATCAGTCAAAGTTGACTGAAAACAAGGGCCAATCCAAAGCTGACATGTGTCAGCGATAAGGCGATGTGAACTGAGTGTCGGTAGCCAATCAACATCTGACACGTGGCAAATAGACCCAAGTAAGCATCCACGTAGGTAGACACGTGGCACGCTGACTGGTCCAACACGTCATCACCTGTACCCAAACACGTGTCGACATGTGGCGGACATGTCATCTTGCCATGTGTCGTATACGTCAGCCAACATCGTACCAATTAAATTTTGACATGTGTCTCAACGTGACTGTGACATGTGGCGACATTACAGTGGTCGCAAGTGCGAATCATGTCTGGCGCGTGCGCTCACGTGGGTTCAACATGTGGCCCAACCACCATTTTTTTTGCAGAATGAAAATTTTGATTTTTTTGAAATTTTTGGTGTATTTTTCATAATTGTTTGACTTCTAGAACTATTTTTTCAAAATTTTATAAGTATTAAAAGTTGTTTGGAAATTGTGAAAATGTATTTTCTACCAAGAATTATTTTGAAAATTAGTTTTTAAAATAATTGATTTTAAAACATGCAAATATGGTTCCCATTTAGATAATTGGAATTAGTTTTCAATTTTTTGGGCAATATATGAGTACGTATATACCGGTTATATTTGTATTTTTTTACAAATAAACGAATGGGGTAAAATCATATTGGTTCGACTTAAGTTTTGATGATGATAGTGATTGCAAAACATCCATGAAATATGTGCTAAGTTGCAAATTTGCTGAATCTTGACACAAATCGACTTGTACATGATACAAGTCATTTTGATCATATTCAAGAAAATTTGATTTTTTTTAGATGTAGCACAAATCGCGTTGTACATGATAAAAGTCATTTTGACGGGACTCATTCAGAAAATAGAAGAATTCTAAATCATACAAAGCGGCTTGTACATGATACAAGTCATGTTATACCTTCTGGATTGATTGCACAAGTATGCAAGTCACGTTGCAAAGAGTACAAGTCACGTTATATGATGATCAGATGAGGACAAAACCAAACTGCTCCGCGGGATTTGAATTTGAATATTCTCTAATACGCTGACGTGGATTAAAGGTGCAATCTTGAGCATAATCGACAACACACGTTGCATATGGTACAAGTCGCGTTGAGAATTCATTGGGTGAATTGTGCATATTCTGGAACGAAGAACAACGCACATTGAACAAGCCACAAGTCACATTATATATGATCAATGCACGTTGAAGGAAATACAATGCACGTTGTACAAGGTGATGTCATTTAAAACATAATGTTTAATCTCTCACAATGGCTACTCTGAGGCTCCAATGATTATATCTTCAAGAGTGGCTATAAATAGACGTCCCTGGACA